>UYYA01005461.1:0-21195 GCA_900624975.1 Angiostrongylus costaricensis | reverse complement strand
GGCACGCGTAGCGTAGTTACAGAGGTTTCGTAAGACAGGCGCAAAACCTTGGTTCGACAGCGCACCGGATCAGTGGAGCCCTCCACACCTCTGAGGCAACAAAATGCTACCAGTCTTGCCTTAGGTCGGATTGCCCCTACCATCAAGAAAGCAAGGCGACTCTCTGTGGTGAAAACTAGGGAACTCTCAAGCACGAATATCCCGAAGTTCCTAGAATAATCAACTAGACCACATTCAACTGCACTCATGAAGAACACTTAACCTTTCAAATTGCGGCAGAAGCTACAAGCAGCCACAAAAATGCTTGGCGATGAGGAATGACAAGATACAAAACAAATGGCATACGTGCCATACGAAGCGTATTGTCGGGAGAGGTTTAAAAAAGAGAGGAGAAACGAGGGGAAATTAAACGAAAAGTTTCATTGTCATAATTGAAGTATAAGTACCAAAAATTAAAAAAGAAACTTTTTTCGACAAACACAATGTTCTCTGCTGTTGTTGCAGCGCCCCCAACGGTTCAACATAGAATTATGTCCATAAGAAATCCGATAAAAAGAACACGCCACCGAAGTGCATGTATAGAGCTAAATCGTTGACCTCTTATGAAAGTATTTGTGTTTTATTGGTAAGAAAATGATATCCCGTCGAAGGTTATTGAAAGGAAGAATTTTCTGGTTCTTCAAAGTATCTCGCTTTCGAATGTGATAAGAAACGCATCTGTTTCCGAAACTTGCTCGAACGCAGCTTTCTCTGCGCTTTCTGAATGAAAGGCATGGTAATACAAACCAACGAGCAGTACGCTACGGCGCGTTACTAGTAACAGCGATAGGTGGCTGTTGCGTGAAGTGGAACATTCGTGTGCGGACGGTCACAACCATGGCCCGACGTACCAACGGCGGAGCCACGCACCGCGAAAGTAGAGGGCGAAGTCCCGTGGGACACACAGGGAACCGGACAACCGCCAAAGGGGCGAACGTTGGAGTGAATCGACAAGGTGTACAACACAATCGATCTCAGTCGTAGAGGAGCAGTAGCCACCGGTGAACCCCTGAAATATGTCCCACACATGCTCAGGAAATGGGAGCCAGCATGCCGCTTGTAGTATCTCATCAGGGGATGCGCAGACCAGACCACAACGAACCGGATGTGAAGATCGTTGAGGATGCATCGGAAGCAAAACACGGATAGTTCGGTTACATAATATGGAGAATAGATGACAGGTGGACAAAAAAACAGAGCAGTGGATTCCATCAGAATACAAGCTTCCTCCTAGAAGACCACAAAAACATTGAGCGGAAGTGATCGTGGCTAACGTCAACCATCTGCATTCGCAGTGGAAAACACGTTTAAGAGTTTGCAATGGGCATCGCGAACATCACTATGTTTCGAGCAGGCACCACCAGAGACGACAGTAGCGCGAGAAAGAAATCCCAAGATCGACTTTCTGTTAACCTCGCCATTGGATTGTAAATTCTCTGTCTCGGCAATCGCGAGGTTGTTAAACAACTTACCTTTACTTCTATACAATAATACACATGCAACACAATCGTAACTGACTTTTTGGCCGTATCGCCTTCTTCAGAGTCTGGAAGGGCACACTAGCACCCAACTTACTAGGTCAAACCCTTCAACATCACAAACAGAAAGATGAAAATCTAAACGATAATTACAAGACGGCTTCTCGAAAAACCCACCGTTTTACGTGCCTTCCGCTGAGGAAGTGCCGCTGATTGGAGCCGCATATGGTTGACTACTGCACCTCCCGACATCAGCGATCGATACGAAAATACAGGGCGAAATCATGTGTGATCTCTAGGTATTCCCCCTGCTATTCATTGTAGGATTTTTGGCATTTGTCCAAAAGCTTCGAGGAATTTGCGCGTTGGTGTTTTGGGATCCCGTGCGAGGATAGCGACTTTCATATCAAAATCGTCTCCGCTATGCTTTTGTATCCTATGCTTTCCCAGTGGTGTGCTTTGTCTTGCTTTTCGTTGACCATCGAGGTGTCTTTCATACGGATACATGAAGGTCTGCCTGTTTCGCGAATATATTTATCTTCGCAAGTATTACAAGAGATCATATATGTCGTACCTGAACTCATTCAATCACCGTCTATGCCAAAAGGCCAAATTAGGCAATTTTCTGTTTCACATAGACGGTCGTACAGGCGGCTATGAACTGACTGACGATGAAGAGTATCGGGTGATGTTTCTGCTATCGCAACCGATTCTTACCGACCTGCCCTTCTGAAGCATCTTTTTATAGCTACATTTAATTTATCACTAATAAGGAGCCGCATAAACGGGATTTTCTTTTGTCCAAGGAGCCGCTCTTTTTCTAAGCCTATCTCGTTGGGTTACTATTTCGGAGCCATTGGAGATGGCTATTTGTCGAACTGTGTCGCGCGATTCCTCCCCTAATTCCCTTTTCGTGCACACGGAGGTGGCTGTTCATGTTTCTCACAACCGCCTCTGTGTGTAAAGGATGGGAAGAGAGGAAATGAACGAGGATGTCTTTGTAATTTGGTCTTCGGCACCATTTTGTCATGTGGCCGCTTCTTGATAAGTTGACATGAACGTTAAGAAATGGAAGCCATTTTTTTTCGGTTTCGCCGAGGTGAACTTGATGTACTCAGACTGCTCATTCAATAACTCAATGCTTTTGTCCATCTCCTCTTGAGTAAAAAAATTGACAGAACAGTCATCTATGTATCTGCAATAGAGTAGCAGCCAGAGATCGGTAACGGGAGCGCCTATTCTAGAGATTAACGCGATGGCAAGGCTTGGTGTCACTCGCTTTGCCATTGCCAGCCCCCTTATTTGAGCGTAGTATTTCCCAGACCAACAGAAAAGCACTCCTTTAAGAGAGCCAAAAGCTTCTGGATGGACTGGCCATGCATATTTATTCTTCCTTCGAGTTCAACAAGAAACTCAAAGATGGCTTATATTGCGGAGTCATTCGATACGTTTGTGTAAGGCGCGAAAACGTCGAAGGACTCTATCACGTATGCGTTATTTGGGGACGCGCTACGCAGAGGTCCTAGGAACATTTGGGTGTTTGTGAAGTGAGCTGGAATGTGGTTAACCAACTGGGTAAGTATTAGGTTTAAAAACCAGTTTATTCTATCTGTTGGCCCATCTATACAGCTGATGATGGGCTTAACCTTGAACGGTGATGGATTTGTTGACGCAAGGTCATCAGGTGATACCAGCTTATGCGTGTTAATAAGTAGGTATAAGGGACATGCTGGTTCGCTGATTTTAAAGTGCGAAATAACCAGTAGTTTTAAACCTGTAGCGTTTGCCACACTGACCCATTGACTGTTTAGCTTTTGGTATTGATGAATGTATTCCTTTTCAGAGGATGGACGATAGAGGATAGCATCACTAAGATGTTCCTCTGTTATCTCAACATCCAGCTGGCGAGGGATAACTACGAACTCTCCCCCCTTATCACTAACAGACAATCTTATTGTTTTCGAGTTTATTAATTCTCTAATTTCTCGCATGCCACATTTTTGTGCGGCTGTAAGGTTAGAGATAAACTTTCTATCGCGGTAGTGATCAAGGGTCTTGACAACGCCGTCCGAAAACATGCGAGATTTTATGTCAATTCCATCGTTGGAGTCCTACTGTTTAAAAAAGTTTTAGTAAAAGGAAATGGTGTTAGTGTCACCGCTTCTTGATTTTTATCTCTATTTGATGTTTTTTGTTTCGCCTGATAGTGGGAGTCGATCTTGAAGCTCATAGAGGTTGCATGCTATCCTACGCAGGGTCGTTTTAGAAATGGGCTGTGATGGTACAAAACTGGGGCCCAATTCTCATAGCGAACGCGCACTCTCAGGTATTGTTATGCCCCCAGTAACAGTGACCCTAGAGTTTCTTGGTGCATTATCAACCTATTTTGACTCCTAGCAAAGTTCGTTTGTCTATGGTTTCTTGAAGCGGAGACACGCGAATTATTCAACAGGGACCAGGAAAAACCTAAAAACGAGTGGCTCCCATTTCTTAACGTTCAAGTCAGCTTATCAAGTAACGGCTATGTGAGAAAATGGTACCGAAAACCAAGTAACAAGAACATCCTCGTTCATTTCCCCTCCTCCCACCCTTCACACACAAAGTAGGCGTTTGTGAGAAACATGCTTCGAACAACCATCTCAGTGTGCACAAGTTGGGAACTAAAGGACGAATTGCGCAACTTGGCTCTGCAAATAGCCATTTGCAATGGATACGAAATAATGACCCAGGAGATAAGCTTCGAAGGAGAGCGACGCCCCAAAACGAACGGTTTGATCGAAACAAAATCCCGTTTACCTTGTCCTTTATTAGCGATGAAATAAGTGTAACGATAAAACGATGCCTGAGAAGGGCAGATCTAGACGAATCGGTAGCGATAACTGAAATACCACCGAATACTCTTCGTCGTCAGTTCGTTCGTAACCTCCTACATGACCGTCTATGTAAAACACAAAATCGGGTAATTTGCCTTTATGGCAGGAACACTGACTGCATAAGTTCAAGTACGATATACTTGATCTCTTGTAATGATTGCGGAGACGAATATATTAGCGAAATGGTCAAACTTTTGTGTATCCGTATAAAGGAACACCTAGATGGCAAATGAAAAGCAAGATAACGCACGCCACTGGGGACGTCTAGGATACAAAAGCATCGCGGAGACGATTTTGATATGAAAGTCGCTATCCTCGCACGGGATCCCAAAACACCAACGCGCAAACTTTTCGAGGCTTTTGGATTAATGCCAAAAATCCTACAATGAATAGCAGAGGGAATGCCCAGAGATTACGCGTGATCTCTCTCCGTGCCTTCGCATCGATCGTTGATGTGGGAGGTGCAATAGTCAACCATATGCGACTCTGAGCGGCTGTTTTTCCTCGCTGGAAGACAGGTGAAAAGAGCGGTGGGCTTTTCGAGAAGCCGTGGAACTTGTAGTTATCGTTCAGATTTTCATCTTTCTGTTTGTGTTGTTGAAGCGTTTGACCTAGTACGTTAGGTGCTAGTGTACCCTTCCAGACTCTGAAGAAGGCTATACGGCCGAAAAGTCAGCTACGATTGTGTTGTATGTGTGTTATTGTGTAGAAGTAAACGTAAACTGTTTAACAACTTTGCAACTGCAGTGAGAGAAAACGAATGGATCTTAAGCTGTGCTGTGGCCCTTCCCACCAATGAAGAAAGGTTATATGTCCGCTTAAGTAAACATTCAAGTATTTTCGTTTACTAACGTGATTCCATTTGATACTTTCGGGTGTTCTCGTCACTCTCCGACTTGACTAAATTATGAGATCGTGATATGCATTTTATTCCAAGCAACGGGGACGTTTTACATTCACCGTGTTTTAGGTTCGTTAACGTCGAATCCATTTCGTTCATCGTCCATGCAAATCATTTTATTAAAACAATATTTTTCATGCTCATTATAAAGTAACAAATCGTCCAACTTACATGGGACCCTTTTTTGCTTTTTTAATGCTTCCTGCAGAGCTTAGATGATCTGTTATAGATTTTCGGCGCGTGTAGCGTAGTGGTCGGAGGCAACATACAACAAAGACATGGAGTTATTCCCCGCGCCTATGGCCCACCAAACCTTCCATTCTTGCGGGGTCAGCAAATTAGTACCAGATTTGTCTGGAAAGATAGCAGCACTGGCTCGATACATAGGTAGGCCACTGGGAGCTATTGTAGAGACCAGATATGTATTCGGTCACCTCCAAACGATGCTTAATGAAGTCGAATGCATCGGGCATCTTTCAAGCATTGATCAACGTCGACAGCTTTTGCAGGAAGTCTGAAATTTGTCAGCGTTCTTCAATTTTTCGGCGTTATAAAATACACTCTTTCCTGTAACGCATTCATGAAGAACAATTAGCTCCTCAAGTAGATTCCGTACCTATATGTGGAACCGAAAACGTTTGACGTTGAGTTATGCAAAAATGCAAATCGAATGGGTCAAGTGTCGCACGAAACATGATTCCGAGTCGGGTTAAAAAAATTATAAAATAAACAAAAATGCAACAGAAACAAAAGATTTGGCTCTCCTTATTGAGGTATAAGTACTTTTAGTCCAAGAAAAAATCTTCATCGACTTTCCACTTAATTTGAATACACATTACTTATTGTGGTAGTAGTAGTAGTTCTTGTTGCTGGTGTTGTTGCCCTTCTTGTTGTTGTACTCCCAATGGTTTCATTCAGAGGTGTTTTCATTAGAAGTTCAACAAAAAGAAACTAACAAAGAATTGCATACATGAGGCGAAATCCTTGTCGTGATACGGTGCGTTGTGTTTCATTGGTGGCAGAACCCTTTCCAGACGAATTTAATTAAAACGTACAAGTTTGCTAGCTCTTCACAGTGATGCTGTCTCAAATGTGCTGGATAACGAATTCGTTTTAAAGGTTGTCAAAATTCAGTTTTCCTTGCGATTCCTCAGGGAGAGCGAAGTTCAAGACCGCGAGAAATAGGCTACGGCCTTTCACTTGGTTTCTACGGCAATAATTACGCTCGTGTTACGAAGACATTTCAACCAACAACAACCATTACTGAATGAGAATGGTCATAAACCAACACGGTGGCCAGGCGACCAGGGCAATCCCGCAGTGGCACAGAGTCAGCAATATACGAGCACGACGGCATCTCAATGAGCCAGCAGTAAATTAACATGAACAACGACAGACTTCCCACACACCCCACAGTTAAGGTAGACAAGAGGGATCCAGAAAGACCGAGCGACTCCCACCAGAACCTGCTCCCGAGCAACCACAAACACCCACCACCGACCACCGAGTCGGACCAACGCGACTCCGAAAAAGACGAAGGCGCCAAAACGTTTGCTGAATGAACTTTCCATGCCAACCTGGTCATAGCTGAATCCTTAAGCGAAAACATAGTAGTCCAAATTTTTTCAGCCATAAGCGTCCAACTAGAGTCGCTACCTCCTAAGGGTCACTGCCTGTGGCCCCTAACTAGAAATGAGACCTCGTCGCCAATGTGTTAAGAAGTCGGTGTTCATGGCGAACTGCTATTCACGAAAATGTCAACGTTTTCCAGGAACAGCTTTTTTGCACTTTCAGGAACAGTCTTCAATGGACAATCTCTTCTACTCTTCGGCTGGTCGATTCCTAGCGTGGACCTCCAGGATGGTGGGTATAGCATCAGATTGATGCCATTTTATTTGCAGATTGTGAACATAATTGCTTGCGGGATATTTACCAACTCGTTTTCGAACTGAGTATTTTCAGGAGTAGCTTCACGGTTCTTGCAAGGGCAACGGTACGGATTACCTGTTTGAGTGGATTCCAGTCCTAGTCCCTCTTCCCACTCATCAGATTGCAGTTTTTTGACTAAATCGATCTGCAAAGTAGGGAATCAAATAGATAAAAGGCTAGCAATTGGTGATAAACATATAAATGTGTAGGAAGGAGTGTCCTATTTGAAAGTTATAGAGTAGTAGGACTAACTCACTAAAGCACCGTACAGCTTAGTCAGGAACGAATGACGGCTTTACATTTATTGCGTGACTAGTCTATTGGTCCAACGATGAAATTCAACGGATAATGGAAGAAGAGAGATTCGTTATAGATAATATTCGGAATTATGACGAATGTCAGAGCCGAGGTTACGTAGCGCATTGTAACTCGCAATAGGAGCAAAAACTGCTTTGTTGTTAACTAAAAACAAAGGTGAATTGACGAGAGGCGTTACCCATTTCACTGCTTCAGATTTTACTTCTTGCATGTGCAGTGAATACTAATATAAACGTTCTTAGATATTTCTGCATACTTGTGCACTTGCGAATTGTGTCCTGTACGTCTATTCGGCTAAATGTCCACACCGATTAGAATCAAACTGTCTGCTGTTTAAAAAAGTGGGCTAATCCCTGGTTTACACAATTTTTGTTATCTATACCCTGAAATCACGCTATGACAAGGGTAAGGCGGTGATATTTATAGGGAGTTGCAAACGTTCTAGAGAGAAATCCATATCTTCTACAAGACCACTGGAAGACTGCAGCGAAACATTGGTATAAAGAAAATGTCCGAGAAAGAAACTCCCTGTGACACACCCAAAATTTAAAATTTTCTTGAATTCTTTTGCGCACCTTCCAAGAGATAACCTGGAGAGAAATACATCATATGATGCCTAAACGATACTACTAGTAGAGTCGGAAATTGAAAGCCGCTAAGAGAATTTTGCCTATAGAAACTTCGAGCTTCTAAATGAGCACAAAGTTGCTCGAAGCATCTTCAGATAGTGATATAAGTCTGAAATTTTAAAACCTTTCCAGATGGAAGATAAATGGCTTCAGCAAGATGTTCTTTTTTTGAGGAATGGTGAACGGTAACGGCAGTGGATAGTAATGTAGTGTAGTACACACGTGGTTTCTGGTTCGAACTCGCTTCGCAACACCAGAGCCTACCTTCAGGGTTTGGAAATTAGTAGCAACGCTATTTACGAAGGGCATCCGGTTCTTTCAATCTACAAAGCACTGCTAATGCTTCAATGCTACCTTTATCAAGAAGACAAAATTTTCAAGTGATACGGAACCAAGCGCACAGTGAAATGTCCGGACGACAATCCGAGACATCGAACCGAAGGAAGGAAATGCCATTATCTGCCTATTTATTAAAATGGGATTGTGTAAATAAATAAACAAATAAATAAGTTAGATAAGCTGAGAGGATAGCCAGTGTTTTACAAATGTTGAAAAGGCTGAGAAAAATCCGCAACCTTAACTGCAGTATCAAGGCAAGGATTACCACACCATCATGTATATAAGGAAAAGACGCTATTGTATACTGTCGACAAATAATTCTGCTTCTATGTTTGCCGCGGCGTCGCTCATTTATCTTCATACCATCTTAGGAAAAATAAATATGTTGTTAGTAAGTCAACAAGAAGAAAGTGTACTTAGTAGTGTCATGCACATTGTTGACATAATGCTATAGGGGCTGCCGTCCATGCAAGGAAGAGATGAAGGATTCTGAATTCTCACCCACATAGACTACGAAGATAGCAGACGCAGACGTTTGCGATAAAACACCGAAAGAGGCATAAATGCAAGTGTTTCGGCTGCTATGCAAAAGTCTAATACTAAACTTGTCAAAATCTAGACACCTACTAAGCAGTTAGCGAAGCTCAGCCCAAATAATGAAATTCTTCTATCTCAGTGGTTATCCATTGGTGCAAAAGAAGAATTTCCTAAACCGCCAAACCACATTTATTCATTGAAATTTATAAATTCCTCATTGAATTCATGGCACCCTTATCGAGAAATAGCTTAAATTTCGGTTATGGCCGACAAGGTGTTTTGTGCAAGGACCTGAACAGGAAATGATGACTCCGAATGGATAAATGGAGAAAACGGCAGTACCTGAGTTGCATCCCTGTGTACAATAAAAGGGTGTAGATAGGACCTGCTTTCGTCTGCACAGCCTGCTGCAAATGGATAAGTTTTCTAAATAGAAAAAATAAACTTCTCTTATTTTCAAATGAGATCTGTGCTACTCCGCTCTATGCCGAACAAGGGAAAAAGTCAACCTCGCTGGAATTCAACAGGACAACACCTTCACAACGCGGTATTTCCTAAAACCGTATTTTAGATTAGTCGTTCATTCTTGTACATTGCAAATAAGGGTGTAATCGCAATGCTAACTTTTTTTTTGTTTGCTGCCTACTATAATTTTTCACGGCAGGGTAAAACGCGGAATACAACCACGATGATGCTAAGATATTTGCAAAACTCCGAACCGCAGGCGCCTGCGGTGGGGAACGAAAGAGCTATTACCCTTTCCGAGGGCTAACGCGTTCACCACCACACCAGCGCGGGTCCTTCGTTTCTCTTGTCTCTTAGCTAGTTCTGTCGATCAGTGACATCAGCAATCAGCCATCAACGAGATTGATCTGGGAAGCCCAAAAGTAAGCGTGGAATGCTTTTCGTTTCCGAACTATGTGCAAATTCCCGACTACGTCGATATGGCGGATGTGACTTTTCGTTATAAATGAAAACATGCACTATCCGTTTTGCTTATTTTCTCAATGAACAGTAGTTGCAGGCTGAAAGAAAAGCAAATTTAGTTTGTACAGCTCGTCGTGAATTTCATGAATTTTATTGGATGTATCGTTATTATTAGAAATGATATCGTAAACATTCGGTCATTAGTGGAAAAACAATAAAGAATAATGGAGTAATAAATACCCGAATTTCGTGGGCTGCACCACATTCTGACCATCAGCAGAACTGCTTCCCTACTTTTTCTGAAAAGTTCTCTCCATGCTCAAATCGTATTATATCTGAAATGAGTGGCGCGTATAGCGGAGTGGTTAGAGATGTCCTGCAACACAAACGAGTTTTATCCCGCGCTTCAAGTCCACCGAGCCTTCCATCCCTCCTGTGTCGGCAAATTGGTACTGGACTTGTCTGAGACAAAAGCAGCACTGGCTCGATACATCGGTAGGCCACCACGAGTCGTTTCACAGGCCTGTTATGCATTCAATCACCCTCAACGAACTTTGATTAAGTCAAATGTATAGCGCATCCCTTAGCGATTGATAACACCGAAAGCCTTATGCTTATCTTATCTTTATCCGAATTGTGAAGTCGTTTCACCTTCTCTTACTCTTGTATGTGTACATTGCTAAGTAATCAAACTAAATAATTCAGAATGGGCTCGAAAACTTGTCTAATTTTCGGGCTTCTCATTGGCTTTCCAGCAGTCTCCGGTATATTCGGAATTGGTCGCTTACAATCAGTTGGAGTCAAGGGAAAACTCTGCTGTGAGAAAGTTCCAGCAAAAAATATCACAGTGAAGCTCTATGATAAAGAATTGTGTATGTTTTCAACATCTTTGAAAAATCGCCATCGTAGCCTTTCTAGAGACTCTAATGTCCTTGAAAGCTCCAATCTTCGGATATAGAAGTTTTACTACTGTTTTTTAGCTGCGTAGGTATTTAAATACCGAGACTTGCACTAAACCTATTCATAATTTATTGCTTTAGTCTACGACTCATTAATGGGCCAAAACCAAACCAATGATGAGGGTTCATTCAAATTCCAAGAATCTAAACGCGAAATCACACGCATAGAGCCGTATGTGCTAATTAGCCACCAATGCAATGTGACAAAGGTAAGCTTTCAGCGGAATTTCTGTTCTGCAAAATGCAATCATAAAGACAGAAATCGATATAATAAATATCTAGGGATGCGAAGAGACGGTCAGGATAAGTATACCACACTGGTATTTATTTAAAGGACCTAAACCAGAGTCGTATTATAAAATAAAAGATCTCGACCTAGCTAGGCATTCCATCCGATCTAAGCTTAAGTGCCGGGAATGAGTTGCAATGTTTCATCTGCGTGTTTCGATGAATGCACATATTCGGTACAAGAGATTTCCACTTCCACAAAAACTAGCACTTTCTAATCGACGTTCTTTATAATGCTTCACCACTTTATTACTTTCTGAATTCAGTTAATCGTGTGTGTTATTCACAAATTGTGGATGTATTCGCTGCTCTGACTGTGATAAATGCTTTGTTCACTTGACGTACACTTGTTGATCACCTTCACACATTCTCGACTACGCAACTTCATGCAACGCCTTCTGAGGGGACATCGTGGCAAACAAGACTCTAGAAATCGTTTAATTTCTGATTTATTTTAGCGTGGAAATCATTTTCTTATTCACGTTATCTGCCCATTATAATTGGTGGGAAACAGTTCTTCGTATGAGTTGTTTCACATTCATCAGAGAGACTGTTGCAGGTGAAAGGTACCCGATACAGATACTTGTTGCCTTTGAGAAGGGAACAGATGCCGATCATCCGTGAGTGACCACGTTGAAGAAAATGTGTGTGTACTTAAACTGTAACGAATATGGGTTGTATGTATTTAATCCGTGGTGAAAGAAGAAAAGCCATCCGATTGTTGGCGGTAACGAGGACCTTTGGTTGATTGTCGCTCTCGAATAGTTCTTCTAGTAGAACACATACCATATAGTGATAGGACGAAGTATTTTCTATTAGAAACCTGCTAAGTTACTATCGAAGAACTTGTGGGGATTATCGAAACATTTTCTTCCGTTAAGTGCATAGAGTCCAATTTTTCACAGAGGCGATTATTATTCCATTTCCACTATGGACGATGATTGTTATATGAAAAGGGCAGATATAAAAACCATAACGCACGAATTTATTTTATATGACCACAGACTACGTTTGCTCAAAAAAGCGTGAAAGATTTGATTCCAGAACACAAGTGGCTAGCAGCTTATGTGAAATTCACATTGTGGTCAATCACAGCGCCATACCCAAAGTAACAGTTCGCAGACTATCGGAGAGTTTCGTGCGAGCTATGAGGAAAATAAGAAATGACTTAAGGTTTAACGCAATACCTTTAATTTTAAGAAATCTCTTGGTCCTTGGCGCTTCATTGAGGTGACGAAGCATCAAGTAAGTCGATTAACCTTCCCTTTGGTCATATTTCTATGATTTACAAAAAAAATTGACAGCACCGTTATGAATTACAAATAGGAAACGATAAGCTCGCCTAAGTATTGGGCAGACTGACTTGTAACGAGAAATCTATACATTCATAGATAATGTATGGGAAAATAGCTTTTGCGAGTAGATTTTTAAAGTAACTATAACTTTCTCCATTACGGCTAGAAATGCCAAGTCTATAAAGTGATTTGAGCTTCACGCAATCTTTCGTTACGAAATGGCAGACTGTGTGCAACGTTGTTCTCCTCTTGAACACCGAAGCGCACGGTATCAGTGGACTCACGACCGAAATTTGTCTTCAAGTGATGCAGATCTCTGGACTTTCTGCGAAAAACGTTCCTTACATGTATATTTGAAGACGTCTGAATCGCAAACGTTTCGTCATTTATGTGATTTTGATGAAAGAAAGAGGAAAGCTTGGCTAGATAATAGCGCAGCTGAAACGCTTTATTAGCACAGCCACAGTCTTCGATCACACCCAGATAAATTCAGCAGCTTCACGACTTTCTGGCTAGAGGACTGGGAGTCTTAGTCAGTGCGGGGCGGGGTTGAACTATGGCGCGGGTCTTATTATAGAACGGTATCTCCGTTAATGCGTTAGCGGTGCTTTTAAGAGAAAAAACTAGCAAAGTCCTCGGAGTCAGCTTACGCCTTTGTGGATGAAAAGATATGAAATCCATAGACTTTTGTAACATGGCTATGCCGAATAACTAGTACAGAATGTGTGATATTATCGTGATTCCATAGAGTTGCAGAATAGAGGCTTCGCATAGAGAAAATTTTTCTTCGTCGAAACTGTTTAGCGCAAACGGTTGAGTATATCCCATAATAAAAACTAGGCACATTTTCTTTAACATATGAAGTCCGTGAGCGATTAGTCTAAACTAGACAAGAGCACAGCTCTTCTTCGCTGATCAATATAGCTTCGAAAGGAGTTAATCTGCACCAGATGTCCCAAACTGTGTATTGTAATGCACAGGGTAATAGAAAGTATTCTGTGTTGGAAAATAAATCAACAAATTTGACATTTGTCTTTAAAGTGGCATATCACAGCTAAGAAAAAACTTATTGATGGTGATAAGAAGCGTTGACATATACATTTTTGCCAATGGCATGCAAGTTTACACGTTTCGGTTGCATAAAAGTAGGGAGTTCTCGGAGCGATGAAGTCGTTGAAGGCAGTTTCGTTCTCTGTAGATCAGCCAACTTGTTGAGGTTCTTGAAGAAGTAGTAGGCGGTAGGCGAAAGGTACGAAAGGAATATGGTGGATAAGCCAGAGTTCGCAGACCAGCTTACTCAACCTTTATAGGCTCGATAATAAGCGGTTTGGGTACGCATTATCATGGGGGTAGGATTGTCCCTTTCTATTGGACAATGCGGGACATAATCGATGAAGTTTTGGTGCATTTCGTCGATTCCTTTGACATACATGTACTACTCCACCATAGTCGTTCTACTAGGATTCAAAAACGTTGTTGGATCAAATTAGAGATACATTACCGAACCGTCGGCATGACAATGTTTCGGTGGGATTTGGCCTTTGGGTAGTGTTGTAGATCATCATAAAAGTCCAAGTACCAAGTCGATTGTCGTTATCTCTCATTCATTTCCCGTTGAACATCACAATAGGGTCGAAGAAAAGCTCGTGGTTCTTGAGCAGATGGAGCATCGGCGATAACTTAAAACGTCTATTACCTAGGTTGTCATTCAGTTTGTGGTGCATCCATTTGTCTGGCATCTTCGACCGTCCTTTCTCGTGGCGCTTCAATACTGTCTATACGCTTACGCAGAACTCTTTTGCAACCACTTCTCAAGCAGTTTCGCGTCTATTTGTTAACATGGAAGATTTCAATTCATCGGCATCAGCAGCAGATGTACGTCTACGAACTCTCTCATCTTGAAAGTCGAATTCACAGCAACGAAAATTTTCAAGCTCATTGTGTATTCATTAACACTTCTTTCGCTTCACACCTCACTGAGGTTTCGATCTGTTCGCGCTGCATTACGATCGTCGTCAACCTCTTACTTGTAAAATTTGGCAAAAACACAAATTATGTTACAAATCAATTCCATAAAGCGAATTTACTTAAAAAACCTTGAAAAGCTTAAAAAATTGTACGGCATTCAGTATAAAACTATTTTTAAAACATACAGAAGGATAAAAAAAAGAATAAGGCTTTCGGCGTCGATCAATCCCTGGGGGATGTGCCATGCATTCTCCTTCATTAGGCACCGTTGGAGGTGGTTGAATGCATATCTGACCTTTACAATTACTCGCGGTGGCCTAACGATGTATCGGGCTATTGCTGCTATCCTCCCAGAAAAATCGAGTACCAATTTGCCGACCCCGGGGAAGGGAGGCTTGGTGGGGTTGGGGAGCACGGATCGATCCCATATGTGTGTTGCAGGGCTCCCCCGACCACCGCGCTAATCAGGCATTAAGGTCCATTAATTTCGAAAACTAATAATAGTCGGTTGTGTTGTACCCAACGTGAAGAGCAAAACCCGATGAGCGACGGATATGGAGGATGTCACTTTCTGTTATAAATGAAAACATGTACTGTCTATTTCATTTGTTTTGGCCAATGAGCAACAATTGCAGTTTAAACGAAAAACAATTTTAATTTGTACAGCTATCTCTAAAATTGATGGATTCCATAGGATGGTATTGTTGTTAGGAATCGTACCGTAACCTTCCGTTAACTTTGGAGAGATAATAGAGAACAATGAAGCAATAAATACCGAATTTTCATCAACAGTACCACATTCTTTCTGCCGGCAATCCTCGATCTCTCTGACGTACTCAAATCGTTAGTGTGTCTGATAAGAAGCGTCATTTCGCTTTGTTACATTTTATATGTGAAGTATGCTAAGTAATTTCTTCATAATACCATTAATTTAGGATGAATTCGAAAGTTTATCTAATTCTTGTGTCTGTCATTGGCTTTCCGGCAGTTTCCGCTATAATCGGAATTGGAAAGCAACAATCAGCTGGTGCACAGGGAAACATCACCTGCAGGGGAGTACCGGCAAACAATGTCACAGTGACACTCTATGATAGCGATTTGTGTACGTTCTTTATTAACTTTAAGGAACCGCCGTCTATAGCACTTCAAAAAGCTGTGTTTTCTTAGATTTAAACTGCAAAATTTGTCTTAGGTAAAAGTGTTGATGCTTTTTGACAAAGACAGTGACCAGGTTAAGATATTGTTGTTTTAGTATGGGACTCAAAACTGGATGAAGTACAAACTATTCATGATGGTACATTCCAATTACACGGCACGAAAAGTGAACTCACTGCTATAGAGCCGTATGTGGAAATTTCCCACCATTGCAATGTGAAAGATGTAAGTTTTCAATGGGATTTGTACTCGACAGTTTGAACTGATGAAGGGATAAACCGATAAAATCAATATTTAGAGATGCGTAAAGACGGTCCATATAGAGATACCAAGTCCATTTGTCTTTAAGGGTTCTAGCATTGATGTATACTACCCAATTAGTGTCGATCTTGCTAAACACTCTCTTCCATCAAAGCTTGAGTGTCATTAGTGCAGTCGCACGTTCCATTTGAGTCGAGTGTAGTTTCAATGAATTTATTTATCGTCACTCTTTACAAGCGACGTTTAACTTCACACAATCCATCACATTTCCTGCTCGGCATTCTTTATACGATCACTTTCCTTACGTAGCCAGTTGTATGTGTTCTCAATAGACTGTTGAGGAAGCCGTTCTTCTGACTCTGTAACATGTTTTCCCGGCTTAGAATACACCTGTGATCACTTTAAATAATTCTTGTGCTAAACAAAATAAAGGAAATACCGAATGTTAGGCATTAAAGTAAAAAGTTGGGTGCACCTCCACCAACGCAGACGACGCCAACTGTGGCGAATACCTAGCTACATCAACATTTCTGAAAACCCGAGTCATCACAAATATACAAAACTGATTGAAAGTCAACTAACAAGGCTTGACTAATCTGTTAGTGACACATTGGTTTAACCAAGAATAGGTTATTTTGCGTAAATATGAAATACATCGAGGAACAAATACATACATCGGCCAAGTTAATAGAATCTACCAACCAAACTCAGCCTCAGTCAAATGAAGATTCAATAAGTTAGTGCGAAGTAGGGACACCAGTAAAAGTGTACCGATGTTTTAAGTTTTATTTGCTGCCTAATTTTTTTCGTGACAGGATATTATCTGAAGTACAATCACAGGGATGCTGAGATATGAGCAAAACGTGAAACCTCAAGTGTGTTTCGAACCTGGGATTGCTCCTTGCAGAGACTCACGTGTTATCCATTACAATACCGAGGCTCCTGGTTTTCCTCTTTTATATCAGCCAGCTTCTTTTACCCTAATAGTGCTGGAGCTGTTATAACGGAAAAGAAAAGGGACATCGTATGTCTACTCTTTAGTCATTTAAATAGAGCAGATTTTTTTGTACTTTCATTGTTATCTCGTTTCATCCCAATATGGTGTCAAGGAGTTCCAATTTAAAAGGGTGTCATGAGGTTTTACATATTAAATGCACTAAATAGGAATGGGAATCGAGCTGTTCGCTTTGGTACCTTGGGAGAATTCTTTATCCTACGATTCTTAACCCTTTCACGATCATGCACATTTGATTTCGTTATGTACGCTACTATGTACTACGCTTTGGTCGGCACACCTGGATTTAAATGTGCATCTAAATTGAGCTACAAGGACACACCGTTCGATGAGTCAGCCACGCGAAAGTGGCCAGGCTCGCGAAAGGGCTAAACCGTTTGCATTGTAATCGTAAAAATTATTTAGTGCTGCATAAGGTTGACCAAAAGTTCCTTTCCTTCAATATTTTCACACAAATGCATTACTTTCACGTAACACCTGGTCGATCCTTTGTAGTCAATCAATAACTTGTTAAACACATATTTTCCACTGGAGCTAGTAGTCCATGGACAGGTATTCTGTGCTATACTTGCAAAGAGTCGCTTGAAGAGGTGGAACGGGGTCGGTGAATACAAAAAAGGTAAGATAGACACAAAAATACGCCTCAACTATAGAGCAAAAACATGGGGAAAGCAAATAACATCATGGTTAGATAATGGGCAGTTTTTATTACAAAGTATTATAGTCACACAAAAAAGTACCCAAGAATATCGGAATACGCACAGAATCCCTGTATAGAAAAGCGCTGCCGGGTGAGTTTGCCTCATTCGTAGGGTGTTCTATTGAAGTTGTTGGTCATCTCCGTACGACGACGAAGACGTCACATCGAGAAGACCAGCAACTGTGGACCGTCGACTAGGATCATCGGTTCTGATGAAGACGAAGATATCGAAATGTAAAAATAGAAATAAAAATAAATAAATAAAAAATAGAGCTGATTTACTAACATCGTGTAAGCTCAACAATTTGAACACGTGTAGATTATTTCACCACCGTAGTTAAATAACGGTCGGTTTGTGAAATACGCAGAAGAACGTAGTGGATATGTAGAAATTAGAGATACATGGAAAAAAACCTGAAGAAATTGAACAATAGAACGACAATCTCAAGAAGCCCAGCCGTGCCCCTCGGGAGGACTTACGGACCACACACTTTGAGTTCAATGCGCGCTACGACTGTGCTCTAGTGAGGGCACGCTCCGACGTGGATTACGATGACTTGGATTACTTTTCAACATTATAACTGCAAGGAGCATACTATAAATTCGCATGTGCAGTAACCTCACCCAGCGACCGCTTGGCGCAATGGTAGTGCGCTAGACTCCAGCTCGAAAGGTTGAGAGTTCGATCCGCTCAGTGGTCGCATCTTTCTAGTCATTATTACCGAAGCTATGATTACTACCACAATGTTGCTGAGATATTTGCAAAACTCTGGACCGCAGGTGTCTATGGTGGGGAACGAACGCGCTATTATCCTTTCCGGGGAGTAACGCGTTCACCACCACACCATGCAGGTCCTTTGTTTCGCACGCCTCTCAGCTATTTCTATCGATCTTTTTGACGGGTGATTGCTGTGGCAAAAAGATCGATAGAAATAGCTGAGAGACGTGCGAAACAAAGGACCCGCATGGTGTGGTGGTGAACGCGTTACTCCCCGGAAAGGATAATAGCGCGTTCGTTCCCCACCATAGACACCTGCGGTCCAGAGTTTTGCAAATATCTCAGCAACATTGTGGTTGTATTTCGCTTAGTAACCTGCCATGAAAATTATAGAAGGCAGAAAACAAAACGTTAAAACGCTATGATTGCTTTTCAAATGTACAACCTCTAGGAGCCCACAATAACTTTGCCTCTGCAGTAATATAACCTGGCGACCGCTTGACGCAATGGTAGTGTGTTCGAATCCAGATCGAAATGCTGTGTGTTCGACCCACTCAGTGGTCAAACCGTTTTAGACATTACTACCGAAATAGGATTACTTTTCAAAATTATCACTGCAAGGAGCGCAATATAAATTCGCATGCGCAGTAACCTCACGCAGCGACCGCTTCGCGCAATGGTAGCACGTTCGACTCCAGATCGAAAGGTTGGGCGTTCGATCCGCTCAGTGGTCAAACCGTTTTAGACATTATTACCGAAATAGGATTACTTTTCAAATTAATCACTGCAAGGAGCCCACAATAACTTTGCCTCTGCAGTAATATAACCTGGCGACCGCTTGCCGCAATGATAGTGCGTAAAACTCCATATCGAAAGGATGGGCGTTCGACCCGCTCAGGGGTCAAATTGTTTTAGACATTACTACCGAAATAGGATTACTTTTCAAATTAATCACTGCAAGGAGCGCACTATAAATTCGCATGCGCAGTAACCTCACGCAGCGACCGCTTCGCGCAATTGTAGCGCGTTCGACACCAGATCGAAAGGATGGGCGTTCGATCCGCCCAGTGGTCAAACCTTTTTAGTCATTATTGCCGAAGCTATGATTGCTTTTCAAATGTACAACCTCTAGGAGCCCACAATAACTTTGCCTCTGCAGTAAAATAACCTGGCGACCGCTTGAAGCAATGGTAGTGTGTTCGACTCGAGATCGAAATGTTGTGCGTTCTACCCGCTCAGTGGTCAAACCGTTTTAGACATTACTACCGAAATACGTTTAGTTTTGAAATTAATCACTGCAAGGAGCGCACTATAAGTTCGCATGCGCAGTAACCTCACGCAGCGACCGCTTCGCGCAATGGTAGAGCGTTCGACTCCAGATCGAAAGGTTGGGCGTTCGATACGCTCTGTGGTCAAACCGTTTTAGAGATTACTACCGAACTAGGGTTACTTTTCAAATCAATCACTGCGAGGAGCCCAGTATAAATTCGCATGTGCAATAACCTCTCGAAGCGACCGCTTGGCGCAATTTTAGCGCGTTTGGCACTAGATCGAAAGGTTAGGCGTTCGATCCGCTCAGTGGTAAAATTGTTTTAGACACTACTACCGAAATAGGATTACTTTTCAAATTAATCACTGCAAGGAGCGCGCTATAAATTCGCATGCGCAGTAACCTCACGCAGCGACCGCTTCGCGCAATGGTAGTGTGTTCGATTCGAGATCGAAATGTTGTGCGTTCTACCCGCTCAGTGGTCAAACCGTTTTAGACATTACTACCGAAATACGTTTACTTTTCAAATTAATCACTGCAAGGAGCCTACAATAACTTTGCCTGTGCAGTAAAATTGCCTGGCGACCGCTTGGCGCAATGTTAGTGTGTTCGTCTCCAGACCGATAGGTTGGGCGTTCGATCCGCTCAGTGGTCAAACCTTTTTGGACATTACTACCGAAATAGGATTGCCTTTCAAATTAATCACTGCATGGAGCCCAGTATAAATTCGCACGAGCAATAACCTCTGGCGGCGACCGCTTGGCGCAATGGTAGCGCGTTTGACTCCAGATCTAAAGGATGCGCGTTCGATCCGCTCAGTGGTCAAACCGTTTTAGACATTACTACCGAACTAGGGTTACTTTTCAAATCAATCACTGCAAGGAGCCCAGTATAAATTCGCATGTGCAATAACCTCTCGCAGCGACCGCTTGGCGCAATGGTAGCGCGTTTGACTCCAGATCTAAAGGATGCGCGTTCGATCCGTTCAGTGGTCAAACCGTTTTGGACATTACTAAATAACTACCATTATTTTTAAAATGTATCACTGCAAGGAGCCCAGTATAAATTAGCATGTGCAATAACCTCTCGCAGCGAAAGCTTGGCGCAATGGTAGCGCGTTCGACTCCAGATATAAAGGATGCGCGTTCGATCCGCTCAGTGGTCAAACCTTTTTGGACATTACTAAATAACTAGCATTATTTTTAAAATGTATCACTGCAAGGAGCCCAGTATAGATTCGCATGTGCAATAACCTCTCGCAGCGACCGCTTGGCGCAATNTAAAGTATGCGCGTTCGATCCGCTCAGTGGTCAAACCTTTTCGGACATTACTAAATTACTAGCATTATTTTTAAAATGTATCACTGCAAGGAGCCCAGTATAAATTCGCATGTGCAATAACCTCTCGCAGCGACCGCTTGGCGGAATGGTTGCGCGTTTGACTCCAGATCTAAAGGATGCGCGTTCGATCCGCTCAGTGGTCAAACCTTTTTGGACATTACCAAATAACTAGCATCATTTTGAAAATGTATCACTGCAAGGAGCCCAGTATAAATTCGCATGTGCAATAACCTCTGGCAGCGACCGCTTGGCGCAA
>UYYA01005460.1:0-21312 GCA_900624975.1 Angiostrongylus costaricensis | reverse complement strand
CGATTGCTGAACAAGAAAACGACACATTCATATTCCAATGCCGAGGTTAAGAGAAAGTCGATCTTGGGAACTATTACAAATAATAACTGTAAACGGATTCAAACGGTGACAGTTTGTGTTTCACTTTTCTAGTCTGAGGTGTATGTGCTTCGCCTCATAAAAGAATTCTCGTCATCTATGGAAAATACGCTTTACACAGAATGAAACGGGCAATTGGCTTCTTCCATGGTGGTCACCTTTCTCTAAAGAAAACCAAGTTGTGGTTTCATGCGAAAGTGAGCAAGCAATCTGGATGTCAAGGTTTTAGAGAAATTAATGTATGGAAATATATGGAAAGTTTTACTTGTAGAAAGCGTAGCACCAAAAAAGCGTCGAGACTGTTGTGTGCAGCGAACGGTATGAGAGCCGTGGCCGCTGCCGTCAGCATTCCGGCAGCGAAGAATACCTAAATTGGTTTTTGATCTCATCCCGCTAGTCCAGTCGAGGTTATGAGTATTCGTGAACCAATTAACGTTTTTTCCACTGTGAATAGGTTACTCTAACCAATCAAATAAATTAACAAACATTTCGTGTTCCAATCGTGGCGATAGCGAGCGACGTCGGTACGACAGAAATTAGAGCGCCGATAGCGACGGCACTAAACAACCAAGTACGATCCTTTTTGCTGTAACCGTGGTAGTACGTCTGTAATAAGCTTTGGTTTATTTACTGCGCTCTTGTTTTGTAGAAAAATGTCCTTAAAGAATGGTTTTGTCAGACTAACCTAAGACGACTTTCACACTTAAAATAATACACTTCATATTTGGAGGACCGCCTCTGAGGGAGAATAGTGGACGGGTCAGTGTTGATTTGCAACTCTATTAGGTCTAATGCTAAAGTAGCTTTGCGAAGAAAAATCGAAGACCTTTTGAGTAAATCACATAACACAGCTTCAATAGCGCACAAAAATATCGCTAAAGAACATCAAACAGATCACATTAGGATAGGTAAGGTGCAAGAAAATTCAAGGCTAACCGTGTTAGGAGGCATAACTCTCCCTGACGGCGCGCGCTCGTTATTAGAATTGGGGCCGAGTTTCTCACCATCTGAACCCATTTCTAAGATAACCTTGCGTAGGGTCGCATGTGGTTTACACGAACTTCAAGATAGACTCCGCAAAAAAGCTAGAGATGAAGCGCTAAATAGGTGCGAACAACATCAAGTGGGCACCCTACCAATAGCACCATTTCCCCCGACGTTCTTTAGACAACAAGAGCCCAATAATAAAGTTGATGTTAAATTTCGGATGTTTGCGAATGAAACTTTCAAAGTCCTTAATCACTATCGCGTGAAAAGATACAGCTCAAACCTCACCCCAGTGCAAAGACGTGGTATGCGAGAGGTACGAGAGCTGATAAGGTTGAAAACCATAAGACTATCCGTTAGTGATAGGGGTGGAGAGTTTGTCGTAATTCCTCATCAGTTGGATGTGGAGATAACGAAAAAGCATCTTGAAGATGCTTCGCTTTATCGACCATAGTCTGAGGAGGAATTTAAAAGAAAATACCGAAAACTGAACCACGAATGGGCCAAAATGGCAAGGGCTACTGGTTTAAAACCATCAGTTATCTCTCAACTTAAAGTTGACCTACCAACATGCCCCGTCTTGTACTTACTTATAAAAACTCATAAGTTAGTATCCAGCGATGATCTTGCGTCTAACGATCCATCACTACTTAAGGTTAGACCTATCATTAGCTGCGTAGACGGGCCAACGGACAGGATAACATGGTTTTTAACCCTAATATTTAACCAGTTGTTGAAACACATTCCAACCCATCTTACGAATACCCAGATGTTTCTGGATTGCCTACGTACTGCGCAGCCCAACAGCGCGTGCGTGATGGAGTCCTTCGACGTTACCGCCCTTTATACAAACGTGTCGAATGACTCCGCAATGCAAGCCATATTCGGACTCCTTACACAACACGAAGGAGAAATAAAGAGAAATAAACATGTATGGCTTCAGGATAGAGCACCTGATGGCACTCTTAAAAGAATGCTTGAGCTGCTCAATCTTCAGATGGTCTGGAAAGTACTACGCTCAAATAAGAGGGTTGGCAATGGGACAACGACTGGATCCAAGCCTTGCCATTGCATTTATGTCTAAGATGGAAGCACCGGTGACTGATCTCGGGCCGCTACTCTACTGTAGGTATGTAGATGACTGCTTTGTCCTTTGCTCAACACAAGAGGAAATGGACAAATGCTTCGAATTGTTAAACGCACAGTCAGAGTATATCAAGTTCACCCGAGAAAAGCCGAAAGAAAAATGGCTTCCATTTTTGAACGTACAAATTCACCTATCAGAAAATGGCTACATTACAAAGTGGTACCGAAAGCCAAGTAGTAAAAATATTTTGGTTCATTACCTCTCCTCTCACCCCTCTCACACGAAAAGGGCGCTTATAAGAAACATGTTTCGAACAGCAACCAACGTGTGCACGGGAAGAGAGCAGAGAGAGGAGTCCCGGAACTTGGCACGGCAAGTAGCCATTTCTAATGGCTACGAAACTGTAGCTCAGGATAGGTGTAGAGGAAATCGTAGGCCTCCAAACGACAACTCTAGCGATAGAAGGGTCCCGTTTATCCTACACTTCTTCTCAAATGATATAAGTACAGCTATAAAANGACTGCTTTGTCCTTTGCTCAACACAAGAGGAAATGGACAAATGCTTCGAATTGTTAAACGCACAGTCAGAGTATATCAAGTTCACCCGAGAAAAGCCGAAAGAAAAATGGCTTCCATTTTTGAACGTACAAATTCACCTATCAGAAAATGGCTACATTACAAAGTGGTACCGAAAGCCAAGTAGTAAAAATATTTTGGTTCATTACCTCTCCTCTCACCCCTCTCACACGAAAAGGGCGCTTATAAGAAACATGTTTCGAACAGCAACCAACGTGTGCACGGGAAGAGAGCAGAGAGAGGAGTCCCGGAACTTGGCACGGCAAGTAGCCATTTCTAATGGCTACGAAACTGTAGCTCAGGATAGGTGTAGAGGAAATCGTAGGCCTCCAAACGACAACTCTAGCGATAGAAGGGTCCCGTTTATCCTACACTTCTTCTCAAATGATATAAGTACAGCTATAAAACGCTGCTTAAGAAGGGCGGGCTTAGAGAATTCGGTGAGCGTAGTTGAAATACCACCGAGTAATCTTAAGCTCCAGCTAGTTCGTAACCGCCTATATGACCGTCTGTGTGCAACTCAAAATTGCATAATTTGCCCCAGTGGTAGAGACGGTGATTGCATGAGCTCGGGTATAGTTTATCTGATCTCCTGTAAGACGTGTGGTGACGAATACATTGGCGAAACGGGTAGACCCCTCTGTGTCCGCATGAAAGAACACCTAGCCGGCAAAAATAGACCAAATACCCCGCTAGGCACGCATAGGACCCAGAGACATAACGGGGACCACTTCGAAGTATGTGTCACGATCCTCGCACGCGAATCGAGAACACAGGCGCGAAAAACTCTCGAGGCACTCTGGATTAATTCCAGAAATCCGAAAATGAACCGCAGGGAAGAATGCCTCATTATCACGTGTGATATAGGGCAGTATATAAAACTGCTTTTTTGATGTGAGGAGCACATTATACTTCCATGAGATTTCTGTACGGTTGGTCTCTACGTGACATAATTAGTGGAAACCTCATAGGAAGCGGTGAGTTTGCAAAGCAGTGTTCAAAGTGATTGAAATCTTGGTTTAGAGTTTCTTTGTTTGGTTATGGAGGCGTCTGGCCGAGTGAGTTGCTAACAACTTGACCTTTCCAGGCTCTGAAGAAGGCGAAATCCGCCGAAACGTCGGCTTAATTGTGAACAAAGAATAATAACACCTCGCGTTTGCTCAACAAAAATACGAAGAAAAATACACTTCATATTTCATGTTCAATTACCATTGAGGATGAGCACATCCGTGAATATGGGTGGGTGCGTGTAGAGTAGTGGTTTGTGGTACCCAGAAATGGCTATTGATTCGATCTGGCATCATGGCCAGAGCAGGCCCCATTCCTGACTCGTCTTGTAGAAGCTTGATTTGGTACACAGATAGGCTACCTTACAGGGCAGATAGACTTTCGATCCTCTCTATGATGACACGAATGAATTAGCATGTATGCTCAATCCTTGAAAAATTGATCAATGCCAAGCGCTTAATCCTCTGTTACCCCCTATAGATCACGTCCCTTAAAGGTAACAGGCAAGAGAATAGTAAGTAGTTCTCTACTGTTCATGGCCTGTAGGAAACTAACTGGTCATCACTCTGTGACGTAAAAAAAAGACTTCATTGGTCAGCGACAGAGAAATGAACCAACCTTACGCTAACCGTGAAAGTGGGCTCATTAAACTGCGCAATAAGTTAATTTTTCATGTATTTTCCAAAACAGAACGTGATTTCATGAGTGAGTATGCCTCATTCGAGGATATGGGCCGCTGAGGAAGACCTGACTCGACATGAAGGCGAAGCTGCCACGTCGAGACGAATAACAAGCGTGGACCATCGACTCGGATCATCGGCTCTGAGGAAGACGAAAACGTCGAAACGTTAGCCGAAAATAAATATCATTATCAACCTCGTATAAGCTCATCAAAGAAAGAATACATACAGAACGGGATTGTCTGCGGAACAGTCGAAGGCATCGAAAACTCACTGTTTCTTTTAATAAAGCCCATTTTTCTTTCGCTTTAAAAAAGATAACTGCAGATGGCTCTAAGAAGCCACATATAAAAAAATCAGCTAACTTTATTATATGTAATATTATTCAAAAATAACAAGATTCCTTATGTCTGTATCTCTGGGAAGTCGACATACACTCTCTTCACTGTTTTTTCTTGTGACAAATGCAATGGGACAGTTTGTAAACGCTAGTTGTCAGTTTTTGAACCGCATGAATGACCTCTATCAACGAATACTAATTAACAACAAAAATACGAAGAAAATCACTTGATCAATGCCGAGGTTAATAGAAATTCGGTCGTGGCAGTTACTAATTATTCATTGAACCATTTCAAACTCTGGTTGAAAAAGAATTCTTTAGTTACGGTCATAAGAGTGTTGTGCTAATACTTCCAAAACAGAGGACCAGCTATCTCTCAACTTAATCGCCACCAATGAAAATCAATCTTATAGGAGTTAAAAGCAGAACCAGGGCCACGGCTGGATAACACGTGGACCCTCAGAAAGGGTAATCACTGGTTGGGAACGGGAGTGAAGTTCCGAGTTTTGCTTGCATCTCAGTATACTTGTGGTTGCATTTCACACAACACCCTATCATGAAAAAGAATTGACGACAAACAAAATTTAAATCATTGTGAGAATCAATCTCTTCTGTCCATTTCCGTTCAATGAAACCAGCACGAAACCGGGTAAAGATGAAAAACCATCTAAAACGACGACATCATCACGGCGATGTTTACATTGCGAAGATTGCCAGACATCAGTAGTTGTTTACCAGAATGGCGTTAGCAAACTATGTTATGGTTTTCTCTCACCACCACCATCAACCACGACCATCATCGTTTATCGAGGGCCAAGGCGGTTCGCTGATCGTGTCGTCGAATATCTAAATGAGACACTTCCAGTCGCTCAGCTGGTGATGGATGGACGTCCGTACGGGGAAGCCACGGGCCACCCCCGTCCGTCCACTACGATCGCTTCCGGCGGAAGAACGCGAACAGATGGAAAATCATGGTCTTTCGAAAAACTATAGTGAATTTGACAACCAATTTAAAAAATAAATCGAACTGCATAAAACTCGCCATTCTTTGACCTTTAGTTTAGTTTTGCTATCTCGTCTATTTCTCGCTAGCTCTGAAAAGTTCGAGTTCTGTGGCTCGCGGGGTATTTGCTAAGCTAAAGCTGAAGTCATACCTATGTATGAAGCTCAATTCTAATGCAGCCGTAAAAAAATAGACCTCCAGCCAGCTTCAATTGTTATTAAGCATAAGCATTTGACATTAACAAAGCCATGAGAAACAGAAAAGAGAAACGAATGACAAATGGGCATGGCGAAATCTCATATCTTCTGTGGCATCACACAATATAATCTTACTCCCTGGTAAATTTTGAAAGATTACTGCCAAGCCGTGTGCTCAAATCATAAACAAGATATAGTATCGAACAGTTTTTAGGTGAGTACGCACATTGTCAGAGTGGGTCGATCCCTCGGCTATCAAAGAACTCGAATCCACTGCGCCACTTTCCAGAGATCAACGAGTTCCTCGGATTCCTTTGTTTTCTTCGTTATCTCATTTTGTTAATGACTTTATATAGGAAAAGTTGGTGTGATATTATTTCCAATTTACTCTTCTACTGAAACTTTTCACAAAAAGGAATTCTCAGTCCTATCAGTGATACATCCTCCTAACGGTTAACCGCTCTCATCGTGGCTGGGAGGTGTTCCTAGGAGCCCGGCTGCGATGTACAGCTAGCGAATTCATCCCACCACAAGGTCTTCAAAGCTGAGAAGGAGCCTGGCGTTTTCTTCAGAAAGCCCAGCTAAGAATAAACCAGTACCAGGAATCACCACCGTTCTTGTATCAAACTAGTTGCAGCGTGGAAACCTTCCTCTGATCCACAAGTGCGGGGACTGCTTGTGGTGGTGACGACCTCGGGTAGACTTTGGCCAGGCTAATCTCGGAACTACAGAGAAACAGAGTGACTAAACTATCAAAACTCCCAAATAATGGAAATTATGCTGGAGCCCGCACAACCAGTGAAAATGGGCCATCCAAGTCAATGATACATTACAAGTAATGCAAACAGCCAGATATTACATATGGATGAATAATTATTACTTTTAGAGTTGTTTAGGTTTTACAGCTAATTACAGCAGAAAGTTCGGTTCGAAGACAATTTCAAGAAGGAGAGGAGATTTCTGGAAACTGGAAGATTTCTGGAATTCCTCTACGATATCCTTGTTTTCCTCCATAACAAAATGCATTTCCATTTAGTACATTCGTTTTCCTCAAATTTTACCCATACAAGTTTTACAGAAAGAAAAAAATTTTAGTTATGACTTCAATGGTGCTGAGATATTTGCAAAACTCTTGACCACAGGTGGTTGCGGTGAGGAACGAATGCGTTGTTATCCTTTCCGAGAGTTAATGCGTTCAAAACCACACCATGCGGGTTCTTCATTTCGCCTGTCTCTCAGCTAGCTCTAACATTCAAATATTATATATGGATAAATAATTATTGTTTTTGGGGTCACGTAAGCTTTGCAACTAATCGCAGCAGAAAGTTCGGTTCGAAGACATTTTCTAGAAAGAGAGAATCGAAGCTCTAGCAAATGGCTTATCGTTTTCAGTTCAACAGTTTTCCTGTTGAAAGATAGCAGATTTAGTACAAACTATGGATAGCCTTCAAATCTAATAATGACGGTGTATGAAACTAGCTACGGCTTGTTTTCCATTTGATTCGGTCAGTTCGCTCAATTGCCCACCATCGGTAAAGCAACTAATCGCAAAAACCGCTCTATGGAATCACCGAAAATCACCAGCGTCTATGGAAAAAGACGATCAACGCCTACGATGAAGAAGGCGCCCTACAATGAGGACCTTTCCAGCGAAAACGACGCTCAATCAGCTTTTAATATGTCCTTGAGGATATAAGATGCCAGATATTGGACTTGCAACCGGACTAAACCACCCACGAACTCTTCGATTTCTTTAGATGATGTTTGCAAGATACTTAAGCAATCAGAAAAACTGCGCAGATTCCCGAAACAACTGTGGAAACGATACAGTTAAATACGTATAAGCAATCTAGTGCCTAATTTGGAAAAAGCATATTTTCATGTATTTTACAGACCAAACGAAAACTAAAAGTACCAATCCTTGGGACCACCACCAATATAGTGACAACATAGTCTCAAGGTGTCCAATCAGGACTATCAGGATACTCATTAGAGAGAAAATCTCAACAGGTGGATAAATTACCAGTGAGCTGAGGATTGCGGTGATGTAAACAAGAAGACGGAAAATTGACCCATCAACTCTCGTCTCAGTATCAAAATTCGATCTCATTCGTTAGCCTAAGGCTCAATGGAGATCCTTCTTCGATCGCAACAGACCATAAACAAATGCTATGACTTTTTTCTTTAGACATTTTCTTGACTATCGCTAACATTGTACTAGAAGCTTTACCATCTTAACTATGTTTTATGCCGTAAACTAATCACATAGTATCACTATCACATCCTAACTATACAATTTACATTTCAAAAACCGACTCGGCATTATCGGCAACCTCGGCATCACCAATCCACATGTATTTTTTCATTGGTAAGCTAGCACGAGGCTGATAAAAAGCCGTGCTTAGCTACCTTCTTCGGCAGAATAAAGTTTTTTAACAACCTCGTCTTGGCTTATCGATGAACAGTTATGCCACCTACACTTAGTCTGGGACCTTAGGGGACTTCTGGGAACTCTATATCTTAGATACTTCTTCTGGCGCCCACGCAAAGGTTTTCATGCAAAATATAGCTATTGGCTAATTTCAATCCATACCTCGTTGGCAGCGAGCACCTCGTGAGTGGCCGGCATGCAGAGCACGGTGAAGTTGAAGCACACCATGTTCGCCATGACAGATGACAAGCAAATGATGGTGGCGCACAACACAGCGTATCTCGTCCACGAGGTGTCCTCATCAGGTCGCTTTGTGCTATCTAAAGCAATCACTAATTCATCTAAAACTTATTCATGTAAGCGTTTATTTACGAAGCGAATTAGAATAAAATTCCCCAAAGGAACCTTAATAGAAAAATCTGGAACATTTTTCATGGTAAAACGACAGTATCTAGCTATTATTCACTGCTTATTCTTTTTTCGTGGCGGAGTACGATGTGAACTACAGCCACAAGGATACTGAGATGTGAGCAAAACTCTGAGCCGTAGTTGGGCTTCGAACCCGTGCTTAGCGCTTCCGAGAGCTGACGTGACATCCACAGCACCAACCGAGGCCTTGCTTATTTCTTAGCCAGTTTTTTTTACTTGAACTGTGCTATCAGCTGTTACTCGTCAACGTGAATGACCTGGGGAGCATAAATTCAAATTGCACTCCCTCCCTGCCGCATAGTGAGCTCATTTGGAGATAAGGGAATGGAGCCCGTTTACTTTACTGTGTTTAGCCTTCGGACACTCACGTATAACTTTCTAAAGTCTAAACGTTGAAGCTGGATACACTCATGGGCAGCTTGCTAGTCTGTCCCAAAGCAGATGTGGAACTTATCAGCGTTTTTATCGGGAAGCCCAGATATGATTAAACCAATAGCAGGATCCACCAACGTCCTGGTATTAAAGTCGCGTGGTGGGAAATCTCCCTCTGATCCAAAGGGCTGCGACTGCTTGTCGTGGTGATGACCTGGGGTAGGCTTTGGGCAGGTTATCCTCGGGATTCCAGGAAATCACAATGACTTAACCAGCAAATCTCCGAAAAATGGAGATTCTGCTGGCGCCCTCACAACTAGTGAGGACGGGCCGTTCAAGTATCAAGTAAGTAAGTATTATGTGAAGTATAACCACAACGATGCTGAGATATGTGCAAAACACCGGACCTCAGAGGGATGGACTTCGAAACAACGATTACTTCTTCCAGGAGCTCTTAAAAGCAACGATTGGAACCAAGCATTTTAAAAATGCTTATGTGGTTAATCAAAGGTCACTCTAATCCTAGCACATTCTAGTAGACTCACTTCTTGATTTAAACAAAAGGTAACCAAGAAATTAAAAAGTGCAAAAGCGTGTTACAGGAAAGCGCAGGTATTTTGAGAGCATGGTAATTTTCATAATAAAAAAGCAGCTTCGCCACTTTTGTCAAAAACATTATTCCAAGAACCTTGAACTCTCAATGTTGCTGATAGCGCAGGGTTTCAGCCTAGGGCAGCACAAAGATTAGGGGAAGGGTGGCATTGTTGCTTTGATCTCCAGCTGCTTTTAATTATGAACACTAAAACAACTTTTAAGTCGACCGTCATTTAATTTCGACAGCAAAATAATCAATATGTATTTAAATTGTTGAGCTTACACGAGGTTAATATACAGATTTACTCAGCCAAGGTTTCAAAAATTTACTTGCTTACTTATTTATCTATTGAACCATTCACTCTCGTCCATGGTTTACTTACCTTACCGTAGTACGGGCGTGTTCTTAGTTGTCGAAATGCGAAATAGAGGAGCGGTTCATGCGCATGGCAAGAATCACTCACACCAGATCAATATTTCCATCAGGAAGCTTAGCTTAGCATAAATCTATGCTAAGAATTGCAGCCACCCTTAAGAAAGCAAGGTCACAAACTGAGGACCTCGATGATAGAGTGGTCCAGTCACAGAGTCCGGTGATTACCAAGGCACAGAGTCCTGACCTTGGGACTTCACTGGCCGGCTAATTATTTAAGTAAAGAATTGGCTCATTTATGTGGCTATCACTATAAGCAACCTTCCAAAATTCGACCCATTTTCAGCACAGCTGCCTGTCTCCAAGTCTCCGTGATGATGATGTCGGCTCAAGTACTAGGCATGGAACGTTCTTTTAAACTAATCTCTTTTTTTGTTCTTCGCTTTTCTTCCTACTCTTTTATTTCTCCCTTTCCTTCATTGTTTTTCTACCTTTTCTGCCTTCAAATTGAGGACAGATGCATGAGGCCTTCAGCTATTTTTCAATCTTTCAGATGTGGTGTTAGCTTTACTTTGCCTTTATTCCGATCTAACCCAAAGATTGGGGATATTCATCCCCATTTTCATCATCTTCAGCAAGAATTTTCACGGCTAATATTATATGTCGCTTCTACCGCTTAGCTTGCAATTGTTCCGGTTCCGTCACATTAATGAAATTTGGGCCAAACATGCACTCGGTCACCTTTACGATGCAACGAATGGGATCTAATGCATAGGAAACCCCATGGGATTTCAACGTCAAAATCTTTGTATTCTACTATAACATGTCAATTGTGGTGGCTATCAGCATTTTTTAATCATAATATCGCCCATGTCCCACCAAGCCTTCCATGCTTCCGGGGTCAGCAAATTGGTACCACTTGTCTGGGAGGATAGCAGCACTGACTCGATACACCGGTAGGCCACCGCGAGTCATTCTAAAGGCCAGATATGCATTCAATCACCTCCAAACGATGTTTAATGAAGTCGAATGCATGAAGCATCCTTCAGGGATTGATCAACGCCGAGAGGTTTATCCCTTATTCATTAATCATTACACAAAATATGCAGTTATCTTTCTAGTGACTCTAAACGTCTTTAAATTATCGCCACATCTTATCCAGCTTGACAGTTGAGGAAAAAGAAGTTGAGCGGTTGAGCGTCTAATAAGTTTAGCAGGTAGACTAACAAACATCGTTGAATCAATTAAAGAAAGATCTCTAAAATCTTGTTGTAGAGGAAGAATGCTAACTTATCGACACCATTGATAAGTAAATGACAATAAATTACGACAATGCGCGCAAGTCGACTCACGTGTTTCATTTGTTTTCATTGAGGTCGGCTGAATGACGCTGACGGTGACCAGAGAGGAATCGCCAGTGGCGACCATCTGTAAGAGATCTCAAGCTGTTTCGTTAAATTATATTCTAAAATTTCAATGGCAACGCAAAAGATGGTAATCATAAAACTTCTCGAACCAGAAGCCAGTTTTTACGCAATGAGAGTAGATTTAACCTAATCGGTTTGGAACGATTCATCCAACTACCATATGGGAGTTTAATGAAGATTTCTGATACATTGATGGAATCAGGCGCCTTGAAGCTTGACATCCAACTAAGTGTGAAATTTTTCTGGCATAAAAGTAGAAGCCAGCAAGGGAAACTTCCTATTTTGCAGTTTCAAATCAATCCATTCGGAAGCAGAAGCGATATAAAACGAGACGAAAGAAGCTTTCCGCTTTTGTAGCTGACAAATTCTTGAAAGGAATCGACGACCTCACATATATATATATATACACACACACACACACACCATACACATACACACACGCTATACACACACTATACACACACATACACATACATACACAAACACAGACGCATATACCAACGCGCACACATACGTACACACAAACACACAAATACACACACACAAACACGCACATACCAACACAGATATACACATATACACACATACGCACACATGCATAAACACATACACAAACACACACATACACAGACACACTTATGCATATATACACTTATATATACATGCATGGACACACACCGATACACACACATGCGCATACACACAGGCCTACAAAGACTTAACCGTCGCCGAAAACGACAACTGTCAACTGGTTACAACTATCAAGAGTGTTGTATGAGGACGACGTGCTGAATTCTCCAGAGCTTCACTGTTTGTTATTGCACCTACATATTTCCAAATGTGGAGGAAGCAGACCCGTCAAAAGAGCAGCATGGCCTCAATTTTAAAACTTCAAGTTCTCTTAATAGTTGGAAAAAATGGCACCACTTTTTCGTACTATCTAAATTTGTTTCCCGTGATCCGTCATCACATCTACCGTACGGATCCAAGAATCTCTTACGTTCGAACCGTTCTTCCTCACATTCATCGTCTACAAATTTATTCATTTCACGTGTTGTTTCGCAGCTACTTGAGGATTTCATCTTCGTTGTCTCATGAACTTGAAGGGAGCGTTATATAGGAGTAGAACGAGCACTTTGCTTCCAAATGGACTGCATCAATAACCACTTTGCTGAAACCAATAATACGATTCGAGTGAAACTTAAGAGCTTTTGTTATTTGTACTTTTCCCCCTTCATCTTCACATATGTTTGCTTTTACTATTTTTTTATATTAATAGTGCATTTTCTATCGGGTCCCAAAACGGCTCGTGTACCGCAATGGTTAAAGAGGCCTATAATGCACATGGGTTCCATACTGCGCCCCAGGCTCACCAAACATTACATTTTTCCAGAATCGGCAAACTGGTATCACACTTCTCTGGGAGGATAGCAGCACTGACTCAATACATCAGTAGGCCACCGTAATACATTGTATAAGCCAGATATATATTCATTCACCCCTAACGACTCTTCGTGAAGTCGAATTCATGGGGCAACCCTCAGGGATTGATCAACTGCGACAGATTTATCCTTTGCCATTTACTATAGTGTATTTTCTGCATCAAAATTGCGTGCTATTAAAATTTTCCAAAATTTTACCTTAACCGGTTCCCCAACTTTCCAGTGGTTGAAAATACTGTGAAAAAGTTGACGTTTACGCCGAAGCCGACAGATTTATTGTCAAAGGTCACATGAGAACAAATATTTCTCATTAAGTGACAAAACAAGGACCGAAAACTGAACCGCAGTCTGGTCGGAAAGGCATACTTTTTATAAGATTTCGCAAAACAGGAAAACCGAAGGACACAAAGTAGTCTCATGTTGCATCCATAAAATCCGTTGAATCCACTCCTAACGACGCCGTTCATGAGAAGCTCCCTTCGGTTCTGCCTGTAAATGCATACAGTCTGAGAATAAGAGAATGCCATAAGAGACAGCACTTTCCAATGAGCAATAAAGTATCGTTGATGTTACCAGTATACTCTGAATAAACTGGAATCAAGCCAAACTCATACCCAATGCGCAATACGGAGTTCATGTGTTGCCAAGCTTAAGTTAACCCTTTCAATCAACCACGGTCTGGATGTAGTGCTTTTCACCGTATTAATTCCTGGGTATTAGGACATTTTTGACAATACCTTATACCCTGGGTAATCAATGGATTAGATTGAGTATTAAACGTTCACATGCTGATTACCTACACTGCCTTTTATATGGTCTAAAGTCTGAGTACAATGGCTGTCTAAAAATATTGCGCCCATCATTGAAGATGTGGTTGGTGCTATCGCATGTCTCAAGTAAACTATAGTTCGCATCTATTATGTAGTATTCAGTCCATGTACATGTGCTTAAGTCGCCCTTTCCATCGCCTATAGTCCAAATATGGTACTTCTTGTCGTACACAGCCTTCATTAGTGATCGCTGAGATGTGGCTAAGACCAATGTATTCAAGAGTGGCGAGGATGATATTAGCAATTATAAAGTGCATTCGCGAGGAACGAAAAACAACGTTGCTGATGCGTTTGCAAAGCGGTCGAACCAGATCAGATACCAGATGAAAAGAAGGTCATTCATATTAACGGCAGAGCGTAAATTCGGCCAAAATGAAGAATCTGCATGTAAACCATGAGAGTTTATCCATATAGGAAACATTTAAAACATGAGGAAATAGGAACGAATAGGATATCGCCTCTCGCCGTGATCGTTTCGAGTCGAAGGCTAAGCCATCTTAAATGATATGCACATGTTCCGAAGAGGTCAACACCTCGTGTGAGTGCAGTTCAGAAATGCAAAATTGATGGAATACGTAGAATAAATGGTGGAAAGGCATAATTAAGACCATAACCTGTTCTGATGTCGTATTAAGTGCTCTACCAAGGACGAAAACGATCTACTGAGAGTAGAATAGAAGGTGAGAAAGACGGTCGAAAAGCTCTTCCAAAGGTTAAAGAACTTAACAATTATCATAAAGTATAGCAATATTTCAACCGTCGACCATCGACTCGGACCACCCATCGACTTTGATGAAGAACACATCGAGACGTCAGGCGAACAAGGACTATTTATCAACCTAATGTAAGCTTATCAACGAAGGAGTACAAATTAACTATCAGTCTAAGATGGTGATAGGGTAGAATAAGGAAGGATGTCAGCAACACAGAAATGCGAAATTTTAATTGGATAGTGGATCAGCCTCGATTTGCAATGAGTTGGCAAAAAGTCTGTAATTATGGTGAACTCCAAGAATGACTTGAATCTTAGACGAACAACATCCCACTAAATAAAAACAGACTGCTGTCCATGTAGGATGGTCGACGTTAGTGTATGGTGATAGCGGGAGAGAGTCGCGCAATCGGATATCCTCCTGTTACCAGAAACCGCGCCCCTTGCCCTTCCTCCACCACTTACGGTCTTCCATGCTGTCTTTGGGCGGTCCCATAAAAGGATCAAACACGGAAATGAATAGGCACTCCAATGAATTCGTTCAGTTGGGGTTCGGTAGAAGAAAGACCAAATGTTATTATATCATCTTGTTAAAAAATGAGGGCAACTTATCTGGCTCCTTACCATCAACATCTATTAGGTGAATATTAAATTCGAATTACTTGATACTTGATACTTGATACTTGAATGGCCCGTCCTCACTGCTTGTGCGGGCATCAGCATATTCTCCATTTTTCGGAGATTTGCTGGTTAAGTCATTATGGTTCCCTGGAGTCCCGAGGTCAGCCTGGCCAAAGTCTGCCCCACGTCTTCACCACCACGGGCAGTCGTAGCCTTTGTGGATCAGAAGGAGATTTACCACCATGCGACTTTGATACCAGGACGGAGGATGGATCCTGGTATTGGTTTACTCTTAGCTACGCTTCCTGATGGAAACGGAAACGATAAATTAGAATTATTTTTCTAAATTATATGGTGACTATCTTAACCTTTTTATTTACTGCCTATTCTTTTTAATGGCAGGGTAGGTTGCGAAATAGAACTTCCATAATGCTGAGATATTTGCAAAACTCTGAACCGCAGGTGTCTGCGGTGGGGAACGAACGCACTATTGCCCTTTCCGGGGAGTAACGCGTTCACCACCACACCATGCCGGTCCTTCGTTTCGCCTGTCTCTCAGCTAGTTCTATCTATCACAGCCATCAGCAATCACCCAGACGATAGAACTAGGTGAGAGATAGGTGGAACAAAGGACCCGCATGGTGTGGTGGTGAGCGCGTTACTCCCCGGAAAGAACAATAGCGTGTTCGTTCCTCACTGCAGACACCTGCGGTCTGGAGTTTTGCAAATATCTCAGCATTATGAAAGTTATATGGTGACTATTATTCTCATATAGTTCTCCAGTACGTCAGAAACTAGGAAAGGCAACTTAGAGCAGAGAAGAGAGGTGTTTTTTCTTGTACTGACACTGTTGCAGTTTTATGGTTACTGATCTACTGAGCTTCATGGGAGTACGTATGAAGCTCTAGGTTTCGATCACAGTGATGGTTCAGTGAATTGTAGTTTTTGGTGCATATCAAGACCACTGTCGCTGCATCTGTTCATTAGGCTAAATGATTTCTTTGGGCATGAAGTGGTTTCAGCTAACGACCGTGCGCGCATGTCTGGCCGCACATTACAGTGGTTTACGCACTTAATGGTAGTTGTCCACTGTTTCATAATTTGCTTGTTTAACTACCGTTAAGAGAATCCAGAAGTAGAGTTATTACTAAGTTCTTATCACATTCTCGTACTTACCTGGTGAGCGAGTTTACGCCATTCATTGGATTCGTGATTGGATATATATCTAGAATATATAACGATTTGTCGCACTTGTGGCGCAGTGGTCGGAGGCGCTCTACAATACGAACGTGAGATCGCTCCTCGCGACTGAGGCTCACCAACCCTTCATTCCTCCGCGGTCAGCAAATTGGTACCAGAATTGTCTGAGAGGATTGTAGCACTGGCTTGGTACATCGATAGGTCACCGCCAGTCATTGTAAAGGCCGAATATGTATTCAGTCATCTCTTACGACGCTCAATGAAGTAGAATGCATGGTGCATCCCTCAAGGATTGATCAAAGCTGAGAGCTTTACTTTCTACTTTATTCTTTTACGATTTTTCAAGGCCTATAGACGTATGAAGGCAATGTTTTTCATCCTCGTAGACAAGTCTGCTACCAATCCGACGACATCAACGTTATAGCGAGCCTCCTTTCACCACGCTACGGAATCAAACCAACGACCAAGCGTGCATTTTAGGGCACCTCTAACCACAATGTCACACTCATCCAACATATGACATATGTACACATACCTAACAAGCTAGTAACCATTTATCACTTGTATCTTAATATCACGTTATCATCAGTCAAAAGTGCACCGCTGAGTTCAATCGAGGTATGGGATTACTCCTCCTTTGGTTATCAGGTAGTAAGGTTGAACTACTACTCAGTATAAGAAGGCCCTCTTGTGTAATAACCAGACAGTATGTCCTATTCTGACATCCAGGAAGACCTTTAAGTTGTGACAGGGAGCAGACCACCCACCTTGTTACAAAATACGACAACTGAAGCTATTTCACTGAAGTAAACAAATAGCTTGCCTTGCTGGTAGGCATATAGCGAGGCCAATGAAAATTCCGTATTGCCGCCTACGTTTCAGCTGTGACAACTGTAAAATTCATAGTAGGCCACGGTACTGATTAATCGTATAGAAGTCAAATGAATGTCAACTTTGAAAAAAACGTATTGTTTTGCTTATTAGAAGCATCTTAATACAGTTTATGAAGAATAAAGGAACGTCCTGTTTTATGCTGAGAGATTTGCAAAACTCCGGACTGCAGGTGTCTACGGAGGGGAACGAACGCACTATTAAGCTTTCCGCGGTCTAACGCGTTCACCTGTTTACTTCACAAATATGCGTTGAGGTTATGACACTCGTTTTCAAGAGCTCATTCAGGTAGTTGGACCATTATGATCCCGAAAGTCCACAGGTGACAGCATAAAGTTCTAATTGATAGAAAGGACTTTCTAACTATGACATCTGTTAAGAGATCCATTACAATATTTCCGTTTGGTAACGTTCCGTGTTCAATTGCATCTTTTATGCACTGGTATTGTAGCAACGTCACAAAAACACCTCTTAGCGACAGAACAAAACACAAAACGACTACTGGCGCCGGTTGTTTAGAATTTCCAGTATTCTCATCACCCAGAACGTCACTAAATCTTCCAACACGAGATTTGAGCGCCCACCGCTCGAATCGGAAACCATCAGATAATCGTCGCTCAATTATGTTGTCGGGATGACTGTCATAGACATAACAGTCTTGTCTGAACTGAATCCGGCTAGAATCTCGTTCCGCAATTGCGGTCCTGTGTGAAATTGGCCCGGTCAGAAGTCTGTGTATCCGAAGAGTGCATCACTCATGATTTATTGACATGGAATAACAATTTTCATTCGAAGTGTTCCATCCATGTGCTGAATATGTTTTCCTATCTTTTGATAGATGTTATTATGTAAAAAACTGAATGGACTAGTGTAGCTCAGTGGTCGGATGTCTCCGTAATGCACACCAGTTCATGCGTAAGCCAATTCCCCATATCTCTGATGTCGGCAATTGGTACCAGACTAGTCTGGAGGGATAAAAACAATTACTTGATATATCGGTAACCCACCGTGAGTTATTCGGATAGGCCATACTTCAATCATCTCGACGCCACTTATTACACAAGGTGTTCTTAAGGTAATAATTATCAGAAATTTTACCATTCTTCTAAGAAGCTAATAAAGATGGATAAGAGAACTGGAAAGTAAAGAAAAAAGATGCTTGATAGCTTAATATGGCTGTCGTCTAAGAACGAACCAATACAAAATCTAAGAAAAACATGCAGTTTGACGGCGGTTTAGAAACTTTGAACTCTGCTCCGAGACCAGTTTTCCTTCACACCTTCATTTCGTAATAGATTTATCGATGATGGATAAAGTAAAAATTTGTCTGTCTCATAACTTGGACAGTAAAAAAGTTGCTAAACTTCCCATTTATCTTGACCAACACCGTGAACGTCGTAGTTTATTTTTTACTACCTATTATGTACACATTTAATTCCTCCACAGATATTCTTCATATGAGGCGTCTAGTATAGCTTAGTCGAGTGGCTAGGTAAGGCATTACTACATGGCGAATGAAGGGTTCAACACACAATTAAAATTAAAGGTAATCATACTCTCATTCAGAGATTCAAGCGGATTTAGATTGTGGTTACGTCGGCCAAGCAGCATCGTACTGACTAACACCACCCTTAGTCGAATAATGTATTTATGATTGCGTGCACGGATTCGCCTATGTGTATGGACTATATCCTGATTCGTGCAAAAGCTGCAATCAACCGACTGACAAGTGCGTGAGGAGCGATCTGATGTTCCTCTGAAAAGAGGATTCCCACGTAAAACTTGGAAGACTGAAGAGTTACCCAAGGACGCACTCATCCAGCTACCACCGTACCCGACAAGATAGCTGCATGAACCTTCTTGCCGCAAAGTGGGTATGCCGGACATCACTTGAAAAGTATGCAACAAACCGTCACCTCTCATGCAGACGAAACTCGATGGAGTTCTAATAGCTTAAGTACTGACTTACTTCATACTTGTACAGGCCCATCCTCACTGGTTGTGAGGGCTCCAGCATAATCTCCACTTTTCGGAAATCTGCTGGCTAAGCCATTGTGGTTCCCTGGAATCCCGAGGTCAGCTTGGCCAAAGTCTGCCGCACGTCTTCTCCACCACAGGCAGCCGCAGCCCTTGTGGATCAGAGGGAGGTTTGCCACCATGCGACTTTGATACCAGGACGGTGGTGGAACCTGGTAATGGTTTACTCTTAGCTAGCCTTCCTGGTAGGAACGCCGGACTCCTCAGCTTGGGAGACCCTGCGAGGGTGATGAATCTCCCCGTTGTACATCGCACTCCGACACTCAGGAACGCTTCCCAACCACAATGAGGCGGTAAACCGTTGGGAGGAATGACTTAAATACGAGAAAATAATGAAAGCTAAGCTATTGTTCTTGTGACTTCATAATTAAAAGTTCCAAATGGTAATACAAGTGGCAACATTCTCATTGAAACTATTGTGAAACTATTCTTAATAAACTTCCAGATAGTAGATTGTAAATAAGGCGTACTCTCAGCATCTGGATGAAGGTCAGATTCGGCCCCAGTCAATATCATAGAGGTTATTGAATGTTTATTTAGACTATGTAATGACCTGTTGGAGACTGCCAAATTAACAGTGTTTCTTAATCTACGGTTAGTATCGTTCCAATTCGCCAGCCACGGATAGAGGAGGAACCTGATCGGCCGACGACACGTGATCAAACCAACGACCATGGTTGTGCAGCGAGACACCGCTATCTACTATCCTTTATGCGCCCTTTTTAACAAAAACCAATAAAATTTAAAGTTTCCCGTTGTCGACTGATTTGAGGGTTCGCTTACGATGCGCGGCTCACTGTTAACGAAGCGAATAGCATCACCATTCCTTGGCGAAACGTCTTTACTTCTACACCGCGTGATGTTTCTGTACTCGTAACAGTTTGATCACTAACCAGAAATCTCATAAAACATCCGACCTTTTCATGTTTGGTGATTCGACATCAAGTTATTATTGTCGGTATTAGAGAAATTCCTGTACAATCAAGAGAAATATGGTATTTTAAAGCTGTCACGGATTTTTCGCAAGGCTAGAAACATCTCTATACAATCAGGATAAGTAGGAAACTGGACATTCAACACAAGTACACATAGAAAGTGGTTCACACTTTATAAAAAAAATAAAACATAAAGCTCTTAACGTTGACCGATCCCTGAGAGATGCAGCCATGTATTCGACTTCACTAAGCATTGTTAAAGGTGATTGAAAGTATATCTGGCTCTTGACGTGACTGGTGGTAGCCTACCGATGTATCGAGCCAGTCAGTGCTGCTATCCTTCCAGGCAAGTCTGGTACCAATTTGCATTTTCCCGATCTAGGAAGGATAGAAGACTTCCTGAACCTAGGGCGCGGAGATTGATATAGTGATGATTAAATGCCAACGCTAAACGGAGCTAGTTCATCTTATCAACGATAGTGGAGTGGTTTGTTTCGTAAATCTGCAAAAGTGGCAAAAAGAAAAAAACTCGCAAGCATAAAACACCCATGAAACTTTTCATCGCAGATACTTTCTAGGACTTGTGAATCCGAAGGAGCTTCCCAGACGTCTGGCCCAAACCGCTCCACCCTGGAGCAATGAGAGGCTTATATTTATTTATGTGATCTTATAAACTGATCTTCTTAAGCTGACGCGAGGTTGGTACAGATCTTCGTTGACGTTGTCGTTGTCGTTGTTTTTGATGTTATTGAACGATGGATGACGTTTCGGCGACTTCGCCTTCCTCAGAGCCTGGATGTATTTTATATTAGAATATTTTTATTATTCGGTGGAAAAAAAGGTTAAAACATTAATGAAGATCAAACTTTCAAATAGACGCCATATTGAACAGAAAGGCCACTCACCGTGATGTTACGTGCGGGGCTGGCCCACGCGTTGTTTACGTGGGGTCGCAAGCAAGACACACCCCGCGGTCAAAATTTCATTTTGAAATAGGGCGCCAGGTCACGCGTGATAGTGAGGAATTCGTCCTTCCGGTTCATCTTTGGATTTTTGAAATTT
>UYYA01005459.1:0-21345 GCA_900624975.1 Angiostrongylus costaricensis | reverse complement strand
GAACAGCTTGAGCCGCATTCGTACCTCTTAAAGAACCCACCAACCAACTGAAAGACCCGAAAATCCGCGCTCATCTCTTTGATTCTACGGTCCTTCCAGCGCTCCGTTATGCTGCAGAGACGTGGGTTGATACTTCAACTACGTCAAGAATGCTTCGAACTACTCATAAAACGCTTGAGCGTTGTCTTCTGAAATATAACCGGCACTATCAATATGTAGCTGGAATGCGAAGCTCTAACCTTCGAAATCTCTCACATCTTCGAGATCCAGGAGAATATACATCGACAGCGAAACATTGGTGGGCCGGTCACATAATGGGAAGAACAGACGACAGATGGACGGAAAGAGCAGTAGAGTGGACTCCAAGAGAATACAACCGTCTCGTTGGACGACCATCTGCACGTTGTGCGGACTGGTTCGTAAACAATGTTAATCAGCTGTACCTGCAGCTACGGTTGTTTTACAGGTCACGGTATGAGATTCGCAAGCGCTACCATGCTCGAACAAGACGACCACCACGCACTACGATTGCAAGGGAAAGGAACGATTGGCATATGTGCTGCGGTCCGCCGAGCTCGTAAAGAGGGACCGTCCAAGTATCCAGGTAAGTAAATGGTGGCGATATTGTCAACTAACGATCGAATTCTCCAACGAAAAGCGGAACTCGAATCGTTTGCCATTCATGGCACATCTGACATACAGCCATTTTCAGATCTTGTTGATAAAACTTGTGATAGTTTTCAGACAACGGAATTCAGTGGTATTCGACAGCTTTTTTCAAGTTTCCTCAGGAAAAAAGAAAGGAAAAGCAACTTCATCTTCCACAATCCTACTACGCTAGATCTAATCCAGTCGAAAATTTTCTGGAACTTCAAATTTTGCCAAGAGGATGAACACTGCTCAAATGTTTATTGTTTAATGTAGTGTAGGCAAAGATGTGCATTCAGATTGTCCTTCGGTGGTCGAGGAATCCCACCAACCACACCAACAAGTGCTTTTTCTATTACACAATGAAAAACTCGGAGATCTCACGAATCTCGGCGTATTTTCCAATAGGTGTTTCTCCAGCTTATCGATGTCCTGATTGCGATTGCTCGTTAAACGGTTCAAATTCCTAGACATTTAAGACTATTTAATCCAGAAAAAGAAAATCTTTTAGACGAAGTTTTTTTCTTTCTCTCTCTCTTCCTCTTCTTCTCCCTCTTTCTCTTCCTATTCCTTTTCCTTTTCCTCTTTCTCTTCCCCTTCCTCTTCTTCCTCTTTCTCTTTTTTCTTTCTCTTTTTCTTTCTTTTTTATCTTCTTCTTTGTCTTTGTCTTTGTCTTTGTACTTGTCTTCCTCTTCCTCTTCTCCTTCTTTTCAGCAAGCCGTTGACAGCGACAAGTAATACACGAACGCAGAATAATGAATAAAAGTGAGTTTTATGATTACAGCTGTACAACGTCTCGTTGTGGTGTATTATCTCCTTTGAAAATACCTTTTTAAAATTAAGACGCAGGTGAAATTATCTTTTCCTCTTCCTCTTCCTCTTCTTCTTCCTTTCGGCAAGCCGTTGATGGCGACAAGTATTACACGAAAGCAGAATAATGGATAAAAGTGAGATTTATGATTACAGCTGTACAACGTCTCGTTGTGGTGTATTATCTCCTTTAAAAATTCCTTTTATGATAAAGAAGCAAGGGGAGTTGCGATAGAGCACGAAGAGCCCGCTCAGTCCGACCGAGCCACCACGGATGTTCGAATGGAACGCCTTGATAAGTTCGTGCATAGCATGAAAACTGCTGTGAAACAGGTGTGAGTGAATTTTATCATTAGTGTGTCGCAATATTCTACGATAGTCTATTCGTATCTAATTAGGTGAATTTTATTGGTTCGATAGAGACATTTGTGGGTTTTATGAAACTGTTTCCTGCAGGAGTATCGTGAACATATAGTGAAGACAATGCCCAGTGATGACATGTGAGCAATTACCACGAGTCGGCTTTTAGCGCTTAGCACTGGAACGCCGTCACCACAAGTATAACTTTGAGGTTAGGCTGGGTTAATTCTTCGTTTACTTGGATAGCTAGATGGCCCATCATCACTGGTTACGCGGGCTCCTACATAATATAATTTCCATTTTTCGGAGTTTTGCTGGTTAAGTCATTGTGTTTCCTGGAGTTTCGACGTCAACCAGACTAAAGTCTTCCCCAGCTCGTCTTCTCCACACGCACTGGCCGAGCTTATGGATCAGAAGGAGATTTGCCATCACCCGACTTTGATACCAAGACGGTGGTGGATCCTGGTGTTGGTTTACTCTTAGGTAAGCTTCCTGATAGAAACGTCGGGCTACACCTTAGCCTGGGAGGCCTTTCCGTGTGGATAACTCTCGGCGCTGTGCATCACAGCCCGACATCGAGGAACTAAATAAAAAAGTTAATGAGAACAAATAAGTAATAGTTTTATATAAAAATTTTAAATAATTTTGGATTTTTTTTAGAATTTTGGACATAACCTTTTTCCACTTCAATATCATCAGGTAGTGACACAGATTAGCGCTCGTCAAGCGGAATTGGAAACTTGCTTTTACTGAACTTGTCAAGGAATCCAATAGAACACGTACAAAACTCGTTAGAATGAGCAATTTATTAGACAGAGATTCATATGGATATGCAGTCAAATTGATAGGTCAGCGGTGACCATGTAACTTTTTTCAAAAATGATTGCTAGAAGAGAATAAAGAAGTCGCCGATAATGAGAACGTTCACGATTGGCAGCTACTCTAATGTGCGTCGTACTAGACCACAGTTTTGTGGTGTAGTTCATCGGTAAGGCGCCATTTTCAGTGACAACCATTCTTTACGACCCGTTCCGTCCGCTTACTGACGGGATTATAACAACCGTTTCGACTTGATCCAATTGACAGAGACTTCTGCAACTCAAACTCACCGGTTATGTTTTTTCAAAATAAAATAGTTCCTATTCCTGTCGTATGTTTCCTTTGTATATGTAGCAGCCATATTTACGGTAACCATATCTTTCCTTACACTCTGTTCAAATCGCTACTTAGCCAACATGTCATGCACCTGCATCTGCTGTTCAATTGTGCATTCCATATAGGCTTTTGAATCGCTGTCTTATGGACTCTACTGAAACACAGCTTCTTATACACGGTCTTATCCGATGTACTTTTCCGCATGTAGTATATCCTGATTTAAAACAGCTCTATCAGATTGTAATCGCTGAGAAGCATCTTAGAATCTTCCTTTGAGTGTTACGTCTAGTTCCCTCTGTCAAAACTCCGCCCATTACAGAAGGAATGTGAAGAGCATCCTGAGGAGTCATCCTGATCAGTATTTCGGTCCGCTTTGCTAAGCTCGTTCGCTTAGTTAATTCGCTCCACTAGTATTCTTTACACTTCTGGATAACATCAGATTGTTAATGTTGTAATGTTACTATTCTTATAAACATTTAAACACCAAGCTTAAGATTGTACGGTAACCTTAAGACTTAAGACTTAAGACTGGCAACATAAAAATTCCTGACTGGGAAACTCGTGCAAAAGGGGCATTCTACTTCGAGCTAATAATATTTCCGTGCCCAAGACTGACTGGAAAGCCTATATTCTACTGAGCAACTAACACATTAGTGAGCTAATAGAAATGCATCATTAATTAATTGTACATTGACAACTTAGATATGCTAAGAGTTGAACATTTCAGTTATGAAGCATCCATTCCCTTCATCTCATATTTTCCTCTACTAGGTAGTTTTAGATTTAACACGCTATGTAAGCAAGGAATATGGGTGAAGGGCGGAAAAATCACGACCGATATTCAGCTGTCACGATGAGTGCTCACGTAAAATTGCCCATCGCCCTAAATTTGCACTTTCTCTTCAGCTACACGTACTCGTTCAATAACGTCGTTATAACAATAAATCCTCTTCTCGAGATGAATCTTATTAGTGTGGGAAGGAAGATAGGTATGTACTTAGTCATCAAATGCCAAAATCTTTAAGCATCAGTTGGTAAAGTCTTCACTTGACTTTTTCGCACCAGCTTGCTCCTCAACTTTGCTCAACGAGCCCCTCAATGTTAAGCAAGATTCGGTTAGCATTACACCCTTCAGAAGTGGCATTCTATTTTTCAGGAGGGTGTACTATGAAGTACTAACACACAGAGTTTCAGAGGCGGCAAACTGATGGGTGTCTCGTTGGGTTCTTCTAAACATTAGGCGAAACTTATTTCTTAAAAGTGTTTCCGAACTTTCTCCCATTTCCATGACCGACTATCTAATAATCTCGGCGCTAATCGATAATTAATTGTTTTTTTCAATGCCAAACTTCAGTGCTCTTGCACGGCTATCACTGACTCCAGAGGTAATCGACTCGACCAACGACATTCATAACGAAGATTAAAAATCCTCAAGTAGCAGCTGAAGCTATGAACAAAAATCCGAAGATATTTGTGGACGCTAGATTCGAGGAAACGGATGGAAAACAAGAGGTCCTAAAGCGGCACAGTAAATGCGGGGACAGGTCATGTTTTAGATGATGTAATGAAACACTGGTAAGCTAACCCGAGGTTGATAAAAACACTTTATTCAGCTAGAAACTTCTAACTTTAGAAAAAACCTGAGAAACTAAAACCCTAGGTAAATAAAGTTTGTACTAATGTTCTGCTAGCTAATCAATAAAGAAACATTGATTACAACATTATAGGGTTGAATGAGCCAGTATATAGAAGTGCTGACTAGACACATCGTATAATATAATGAGGCCTGTGTAGTCATTATATTGGCCGGATACGCATTCAGTCAGCTCTATAATGCTACGAATGGGATCCTATGCACGCCTCATTCCTCAGAGATTGATCAACACCGAACACCCCATGCTTCAATCAAAGTCGCTAGGGCATAGGAGGCAGTGTTTGGATATTCGATGAAATGTATAAACCAAGTTTCATTCACAGATCTGCTCAGCATTGATTTCAATACACATCAGCTTAAATAGTCATCCAGTAAGTGCATCTGAATACCGTAAGTATTCGGCTCGACTGAATACGATTATTACAATCTCCTCAGGAAAACAGCAGCGGTGTAGTTCTTGATATAAGTCACTTTTTCCATTATCCTGCATTCATGACGTTCAAGAGTGAAGCTGGGAAGATTTTTCCAGATATAATATCAATTCTGAAGCCTCGGTTGAATCTGATGATAAAAGAGATATAACAGGTAATCAAGGCAAATATTATCTGACCGACTGACGAATTTGAGGCATTCATTACCAAATTAAATACGTGAACGTAGGCATTGGATCTTATGCTAGATCTTAACTACTGGGCTTTTCTGATGACAGCTTGCTAGACATCGTGTGCGCAGCAATGGCATCCTATTGTACTGAATTGCACAGCTCTCGAATGTTTAAATATCGCCATAAATAATGGTCTTAAGATTTAACCCATTACATCATCGTCAACATGGGCACAGATTAATCGTAGAATTAGAATTAGAATTGTTTTTCTTTAATAATTCTAGAAGCTATGTTGCAATTTTGTGTCCTGGTGTATAAAGCTGGGCGAGTTGTTTATAAGGCATTAGGAGCATCCTAGTAGTAAAAGCCGTTTGTTTCGGGGATCTAACAAAGACGACGTTCAATCAGCTTTAAAGATGTCAATGAAAAAAGCGGAGAACACTTCCCTAAGCAACATCGAAACTCACAAAGGAATTCGACCACCTCGACTCATGACGGCTGTAAGACACTGACATCTTAGTAGCTCGAAAATAGCTTTTCCTACGCGATTACCAGTATTTACTAACAAGACGCCTCCCAACAACTTACCGCCTCACCGTTGTTACGAGGTGTTCCTGGGTGTCGGGCTAGGACGTACAGGCGTGGGATTCACCTCTGGCATGGTCTCCCAAGCTGAGATGGCCGTTTCCATCAGGAAGTTCAGTTAAGAGTAAACCAAAAACTAGTTGTCTTGTGGTAAACCTCCTTCTGATCCAAGAAGAGAGACCACCTGTGGTCTTGACGATCTAGGCAAACTTTGGCCTGGCTGACCTCGGGACTCCGAGGAGCCACAATGACTAAACCAGAAAAACTCTGAAGAATTGGAGATTGTGTTGGGGCCCGTACAACCAGCGAGGATAGGTCATCCAAGTACCAAGTAGCAAGTACTAAAAAGACGAATAAGAGAAAAAAAACGCCAATCAGAGTTAACTAAGTGAAGGTTTACCTACGAAGAAGAGTTTTGAATCCCGATGTTGCGAATAACCTTTCGATGTTACGAATAACCTTCTTTAATTCCAAATATTAATGTTACTCCGATATCTTACACGATACTACTGTTTACCAACTACCAACTAATATTACGGTGAGGTTTAGCTTTCATCAATAGTCATTAGCAATAGTGGAGATTACCGGTAAGAGGTAATTGAGGACTACGTAAAATGTAAAGGGTAAACCTTTCGGCGTTGAACAATCCCTGAGAGATGCACCATGTATTCGACTCCATAGAGTATTATTAGTGGTGATTAATTGCATGTCTACCCTATAAAATGACTTCTGGTGGCCTACCTATGTATCAAGTCAGTGCTATTATCCTCCCAGAGAAGTTTGGTATCAAAGTGCCCACTCTGGTGGAATAGAATGCTTGGTGAACCTCGGGCGCCTGAACGAACCAAGGACCACGTGTGTATTGCACGCCACCTCTAAACACTGCGACACGCGCGCGCGCCTTTTGAAGTCTTCACGTGACCCCATTGTGTTAGAAATCGACGCAGCTCCTTAGATTTTGCTTCGATGTTCGACATTGGAAGTCCACAAGCTATACAGTTTCCATGATTTTTTACTCAAAAAATCATAACATTAATATATTTACCTCCCGACGGTTTAGGTGATTTGTCCTCCCGTTAGGGTCTCCCAAGTTGAGAAGGAATCCGACGTTTCCATCAGGAAGCCTAGCTAAGAGTGTACCAATACCAGGATCTACCACCGTCCTGGTATCAAAGTCGCATGCTGGCAAATCTCCCTCTGATTCACAAGGGCTGCCAATGCCTGTGGTGTTGAAGACCTGGTGTAGACTTTGGCCAGGCTGTCTTCGGATTCCGGGGAACCACAATAGCTTAACCAGTAAATTTTCGAAAAATGGTGATTATGCCGGAGCCCGCACCACTGATTAGGAAGGACAGGCCGTTGAAGTATCAAGTAAGTAATATATTTAAGCAGTGACATAGAGCACAGCATAATGCAGTCTTATCCATAAAATGTTTAAGCTAGACAACCTTGCAGTCTATTGAACATACAGAATGAATCATTACTGTTAGACGAGTGTGATAAAGAGATATCGCTGTGTGCAATTATATCAAATGAGTAGGATAGAGAAGATTACAATAATATATAAATGACTACAAGAGCTTTAGTAATACATAAATACAATAAAAAATCAGAAAAAGTAAAAGTATACCAAAGGGAGCCGAGTACGCGCTTGAAATTCTTTAAAAACAGTGAATGGACTACCCAACACCCACATGAGGACTATTTAAGAACATCTTACGTGCATGCTCGTCTGTCATTATCGTAATGGAGAACAAAGCCCAGGATCTTGTCATATCAACAATCTTTTTCGTTCCTGTATGGCAACATGTGAACGTTTCTTTTTTAAAGCACTAAAACATGGAACAAAATCACAGCCAATAGTGCCACTAAAGGAAGTAGGAACGAAATTCAACGCATACCTTGTGTGGAGCCTTAGTAAGAGGCGGACAACCAGAAAGGAAGCATCAATATCATATATGTTTTGGAAAGTTTATCTCAATTACCGTACCTTCTTTCAAGAGTCTACTTTTCAATTAATCTAGCAATTTTTCGTTATATTAAAAACGTCTTCAGATGAGATACACTATGCTCTTTTTGATTTCGCTAACACTGGACCGAATAATATCGTTCTTTACGGTAGCACATCTGAAAAAAAAGCAAGCATAACCCAGATAAAGGAATAGAGAAAGAAAGACCACGAAAATAATGAAACATAAAGTGTGTATAGAACTCTGAGGCGAACTATTGGATGTTACACTTTTTGGCGATTGCACTAAGACGAATAATGACGAAACAATTACCAAACGATATTAAGTCACACAGGGTAAACAATATATTAATCGAAATATAAAAATAACTCAGTATAAAACCCACTTGTCGAAGAATATTCGAATGAAAAATGAAACTCAGAAAAACTCTGAACCATAGCTGGTTCAACGGAAACGCTTAATGACCGTTGCGTATTACCTGCGCACTCGTTCCTTGCGCAGCAGTCCTAAAATAGTTAGATTAATAAAAAATGAAAATGTACGGAAACTCCATCCTAAAGATGATTCCGTTCCACCGGTAACATAATACAAGCAGTAACTGCCACGACCGACTTTCTATTAACCTCGGCATTGATCAAGTGATTGAAATCTTGGTTTGGGGTTTCTTTGTTTGGTTATGGAGGCGTCTGGCCGATGTGCAAAGCTGTGTTCAAAGTGATTGAAATCTTGGTTTGGAGTTTCTTTGTTTGGTTATGGAGGCGTCTGGCCGAGTGGATTGCTATCAACTTGACCTTTCCAGGCTCTGAGGAAGGCGAAATCCGCCGAAACGTCAGCTTATTCGTGAACAAAGAATAGTAACACCTCGCGTTTGCTCAACAAAAATACGAAGATAATACAAGCAGTTTAAACGTTTTTAATCAACGAATATTGTCAACGAACATGGAAAAAAAAAGGAAAAAAGGCGTTTAAGGCGGATTTCAGTTCTAAACCTTCTGCTCTTGACACCTACAGTTAAGTGAGCTTGAAATATTACACCATCACGAACACATGATTTTTCGTATTTATTCATTGACATTGACATACAGTACAATCTTAAACTGCCTACTTATCATGTAAATGACGGACTAATCTTGAGCTGATCCAGTTTAAATGACATCTTCAGAAGGACATCGTTATTGGGAATTTTTCAGTCCTTATTGATCATTGGGTAATTCATGCACAAGAAAGCGATCCAAATGTTTAAAAATAAGAATGTAGACCAGATGTCGAAAGTAAGTTAGTACAATCGAGCTTCGCTCTCAACCTTGTCTATCTATGTTCTGAATGCCGATCCGAAACATTTGAGATCGTTGTAGTGTGATAGTATAAGAGGAACTCTTAGATTAATGAATGCTGACCTTGTTTTGTTAAATTTTGCGCGCACTTGTACCATATGGCCAAAAGGCAACATAAAGATGGATTCATTCTGGTGTAGAGCGTCAGACGTCAAGCACGGTTCTAATTCAGTGAAGTTCTTGTTACTTTGAAGTGTTTTAAAACCTAGTCGCTGAAAACTACTTACCAGACTGTTCTATATTGCTGCGAATTTTTCACCGTGTGTTAATATTTGCCACTTTATTATCGCTACTAGAGATCCGTCTAAGATGCGAAGTGGCAATGCCCAATCGCCTCGCAGCTTGATTATCCATGACATTACAGGACACCTAATGCTCGAGTTCCAAAACATTTGTCAACATTTTACATGTTTGAAGGCAGAAGACTCGGGGAAATCCACGACAAGAGGCCTATGGCTATCTACGACTATTTTTTAAACGATCCTATCCCCCTTTACACACCGTTCCTGAGGCAATGCTTGTTTATGCTCGTCGAGTCTCTATAGTGCACCGAGTGGCTTGCCACGTATTCGATACTACTGAACACAGCATCGATCAAAACACTAGGAGTGCAAAATAGCATTTCTACGGAACCTGAAATTTTCCACTTTAATCCACAAATTATGAGAAACCTGAAAACTACCTGATTAATGGGGTGCCCGTTGGCTGCACCATTGCAGAGCATCTGCAGATCATTCGAATCATTGTCATTGAGCATCATTGTCAGATGTTGTAAATCGTAAAAACAGTCTAGGTGTGGCCTATATGCACCCTCAGGATTTGTTAGCAACAAGCGAGGAATATCTAACGATTCCGGTGAATTAGAGAATGTCCTGAAATTGGGAAATTGATGTTTAGAGACTGGTTTCAGAAAAGAAAACGGAGGGATGATTAGAAGAACATAGGATTTACCATGAAAAAAAACGGCGAAGTAAGACTTCACACTTATCAGCACTATAGTAATATCCGAGAATACCTAATCACAACGATGATGATATAACTGCCACGACCGACTTTCTATTAACCTCGGCATTGATCAAGTGATTTTCTTCGTATTTTTGTTGAGCAAACGCGAGGTGTTACTATTCTTTGTTCACGATTAAGCTAACGTTTCGGCGGATTTCGCCTTCTTCAGAGCCGCTTTCTATGAGGTTTCCACTAAGTATACTATACTATCGTGAACAACGATGATGATATATTTATTCATGTGATCTTATAAACTGATCTTCTTAAGTTGACGCGAGGTTGGTACAGATCTTCGTTGTCGTTGTCGTTTTTGATGTTATTGATCGATGGCTGACGTTTCGGCGACTTCGCCTTCCTCAGAACCTTGACGTATTTTATATTAGAATATTTTTGTTACGGTGGAAAAGAGGGGTTAAAATATTAATGAAGATTTCAAAAATCTAAACATTAACCGAAAAGACGAATGCCTCACTATCACGCCTGAATTGGCGCCCTATTTCAAAATGATATTTGGACCCCGGGGTGTATCCTCCTCGCGACTCCACGAAAACAACGCATGGGCCAGTCCCGCACGTAACATCACGACTCAGATCGACTCAGATAAGATCACATAAATAAATATACCAACTATCTATGCCGAGGTTTATAGAAAGTCGGTCTTTCGAGTTATTAAGATGATGATATATTTACAAAACTTGGAGCTCAGGCCAGAGCGGAACCCGCGAATACTTTTCAGGGGCCTCACATGCTACCACTAAGACCATGGCTTTGCCTTTCTCTCAGCCACTTTTTTATCCTAGCGGTGCTACCATCAATCATCCATCGGCAGGAATAGTCTAGGCAGCGAAAAATCAGGCAGTTAATAGAAAGTTAAGGAAAGTTGAGAATATTTAATTCCTAGGTATTCCCATGGATATGTGAAAACACTAACAGTTGTTTTAGGATACAAAACAAAAAGGAAGCATAATTAGCACCCGTGATGGGTAATTTAATGAGAAACGTTTAAAATGTACCGTCGTTTATATTCTTGAAATGTTACAACATCTGTACATGTCGTTTGAAAGACTCGAATCGAATTATGCTCCTAATGTAAAGTGCTTCACAAACAGAAGGAACAGGAACAACAGGAAAAGAGACGTCTTTATCCAGAAATACGCGAGCTGATACGCCACCGTGGAATCGCACGAGCTGCAGGCAACCGCGAACTAAGGTCTAAGCTTGTAAAACAATGCAGACAGGTGATAAAAGATCTTAAAGATAGAAGAGCAGCAGCAGTGGTCGTTACATCCACCTTCCGTCATATGAAACAAAGGAGGATGGATATGTTGTCCCACCGGTTCTCTCTTCCAAAATACGACATGCTACTTCGTCAGTGAAAAATCAAACAGCACCAGGTCAGGACAGGATAGGGCCAGAACACCTGAAGACCATTACGCCAGTGCTCGTAAACACAGTGGCTTGGCTCTTCGCACGTTNGGAGTCGGCGGCGCCGGCGTTCTCGTTAACACGAGCTTGTCCATGAACTTCGATTCATTCAAACAGCTTACAACCCGAGTCCGACGTTTACGATTAAAAAGATGTGAATCATTACCGGTTTTGACAACCTTCGTCGTTTAGGCGCCAACATCACACTATTACGAAGAAGAAGTCGAAGCATTCTATATGGACTTGGAGAAGTTTTACATAGAAGCCCATACATTCTTCAAGGTCACCATTGGAGATTTCAACGCCAAGATTTGACCAAGAAGAGCGTCTAAAGGACGTTACATTGGGACCCACTTAGAATGGCTTAGAATGGACCAAAGGGGGTGAGCGGCTATGTAAGTTTATCAAAGAGACCAAGACCATCCATGGTAACTCGCAAATCCAGAAGCCACACCCTCCACGCTGGACGTAGGAGTCTCCAACAGAGACTAGATAGACCACATCATAGTAAATAGAAGGTTTTGCCTAGTCGATTTCGCTATTGTCCAAAAAATCTGCACAGAATCGGACCACCGACTACTTCGTGCAAGATTCTATTTCTCGCGGAAAGGAGAAAAAGTCGCTAAATTCCAAAACCGAAGTCCCAGAACCACCGCAAACTGGGACTTATTCAATTCATTAGTCGGCTGTTAGAAAGATGCCGCTGTCGATAACATCGACGAAGAATACGATCGACTCATTCAACATCTTCACGTTAGCGCTGTGAAAGCTGAGTGTTCGAAAGTCACCAAGAGACGTCTTTATCCAGAAATACGCGAGCTGATACGCCACCGTGGAATCGCACGAGCTGCAGGCAACCGCGAACTAAGGTCTAAGCTTGTAAAACAATGCAGACAGGTGATAAAAGATCTTAAAGATAGAAGAGCAGCAGCAGTGGTCGTTACATCCACCTTCCGTCATATGAAACAAAGGAGGATGGATATGTTGTCCCACCGGTTCTCTCTTCCAAAATACGACATGCTACTTCGTCAGTGAAAAATCAAACAGCACCAGGTCAGGACAGGATAGGGCCAGAACACCTGAAGACCATTACGCCAGTGCTCGTAAACACAGTGGCTTGGCTCTTCGCACGTTACCTGACTAAATTCAAGGTCCCTACTCAGCGGAAGACCAGCATGACCGTGTTATCGTTCAAGAAGGGTGACCTGCACGACATTGGCAACTATCGCCCAATCGGCTTGCTGTCTGTCTTCTACAAACTTTTCACTCGAGTCATCCTAAACAGGATTGACAGAACACTGGACGAACGACAGTTATGTGAGCAAGCAGGGTTTCGAAAAAGATTTAGTACGATGGCCCACATCCATACGTTAACAAGGCTCGTTGAAGCACCGCGAGAGTACAAAAGACCGCTCTGTCTCACTTTCATCGATCTACAGAAGGCCCTTAATTCAACTGAGATAGAAGCAGTCATATAAGCCCTTGATAGTTAGGGAGTCCCTGCTCAGTACATAAAGATTATTCTTGAGCTGTACAAAAATTTCACAACCAAGATATCAACGGTATCAACGTTGACCTCAAAAGAGGAGTTAGGCAAAGCTATACCATAGCCAAAATTATTTACCTCCACTCTACAGAACGTCATGCGAACATTGGAATTGGATAATATGGAAGTGAAAATTGATGGTCGGCAATTACACCATCTTCGCTTTGCTGATGACATCGTCCTTATAACACCAAACATTAGCCAAGGAGAACGTATGCTTGCCGACTTTGATAAAGCCTGTAGAAAGATTAGTCTCCGACAAAATCTTACAAAAACGATGTTCATGAAGAACGAATTGGTTTCGTATGCCTCATTTACGCTCAAGGGAACAAATATCACGAATGCTCCAGTTTTGTCTATCAAGGTCGGAAAATCAATATGATGAACGACTTAGCCCCAGAGTTGAGCAGAAGGAATCGAGCGGCTGCAGGAGCTCTCAAGAACACCAAGGATGTACTGAAAAAAACAAAGAACTCCCGATTCCGTGCCCACCTTTTCGACTCAACGGTACTTCCTGCCCTAACGTATGCGTCAGAAACCTGGTCGCTGCCTAAGCAGGACAAAGGATCACTCAGCGTTATCGAACGCGCAGTCGAAAGGACTATGCTAGGAGTGTTCCGTTCCACACAAGCAAGGAATGGGATCCGTAGCTCCGATCTGCGTCAACGACCAAAAATCAAAGATGCCGTTCTGTACGCCAAACAATTGAAGGTAAGGTGGGGCGGAAACGTAATGCGTATGAATGACAACCGATGGAGCACAGGCGTAATGGTCTTCAGGTGTTCTAGTCTTATCCTGTCCGGACCTGGCGCTGTTCGATTTTTCACTGACGAAATAGCATGTCCTATTTCGGAAGAGAGATCCACTGGTACAACATATCCATCTTCCTTTATTTTATATGACGGAAGATGGACGTGGCTATCGAAGAGATCTGAGTAGCATTCGTGAGCGATTCTTGACATTGTCTCTCTGAACGCTATAATTGCTCGGTCTGGGCATCGGAGTACAATCACCCTGGTTTTGTAATTGGCGAAGCTTCGGTGGGCTTTGCCAACGCTTTTCCCAGTCTCTACTCTACAGCTTCGACGACTACTGCTGCTCTGCTATCTTTAAGATCTTTTATCGCCTGTCTGCATTGTTTTGCAAGTTCGGACGTTAGTTCGCGGTTGCCTGCTGCTCTTGCGATTCCACGCTAGCGTACCAGCTCGCGTGCTTCTGGAGACAGAGGTCTCTTGGTGACTTTCGAACTCCCAGCTTTCACAACGCTAACGTAAAGACGTTGAATGAGCCGATGTTTCTCGTCGATGTTATCGACAACGGCATCTTCCCAACAGCCGACTAATGAATTGAATAAGTCCCAGTCTGTGGTGGTTCTGAGACTTCGGTTTTGGAATTTAGCGGCTTTTTCTCCTTTCCGCGAGAAATAGAATCTTGCACAAAGAAGGCGATGGTCTGATTCCATGTAGAGTTTTGGGACAACAGCGACATCGGTTAGGCAAAACCTTTAATTTACTATGATGTGGTCTGTTTCGTTGTGGTAGTTTCCACTGAGAGGCTACCACGTCCAGCGCTGAGGGTGGGGCTTCTGGAATTGCGATTTACTATGGATTTTCTTGGTCGCTGTTATGAACTCAGACAGGCGCTCACCCTGTTCGTTCCATTCTAATCTGTGGGGCCCAATGTGACGTTCTTCAGACGTTCTCCTTGGTCCAATCTGGGCATTGAAATCTCCAATGGTGACCTTGAAGAATTTATGGCCTTCTCTGTAGAACTTCTCCAACTCCATATAGAACGCTTCGACTTCTTCTTCGTCATAGTTTGATGTCTTCGCGTAAACGACGAAGATAGTCAAAGCCGGTATTATAGAGAACATTCTTCACGAATATTGGAATGTTCTCTATGTAAATCAATTATAATCTTATGTCAAACATTTCAAATACTGTTTCCGGTGACCTTTTTCTCCATGACGATCCGATAACCACATGGCTAACATTTCGTTGGCGGTTATCTCATGAAAAACATCTGCAGTTACAGTCCTATGCTTTGATTATCGCCTTATCAGATTGCAACGCTTGTAAAATGTTTCCGGCAGCCGTCCTTCCGCATACTGTAGCCTGACTCCACCTACTGTGATCCCACTCCACCTACTGTAACCCGACTCCGCCTATTGTAGCCTGACTCCGCCTAGCCCAAAAGGTATATAAACGGCTCCACGGCTGACTAGCTCAGATCACAGCAATGCTGCCCAAGTCACCATATCCTTTCCTCACATCGATCTCAGGTGGTCGAAGTCATATGACAACCTCTTCACTCTTGAGCAACCTGAACACAAGAAATCAGGCTGCGCCTATTCATTACTTGTATCATTGTTGTATTGATTGTACAGTTGTATTGTTATGCCATAATTGTTGTGTAATTATAATAAACGGTTTAATTACCCAAGTTTGAGGTTTCCGGCATTGTGCTTGCTACTTACAAGAAGTCCCGCGTGGTCTACACAAAGGCAAGCAGCAAACTCCGACCGAATCGTCTTAACTACTTGGTATTCCTATATAATCGAGCCGTCCCAACAGGTATTGATCCACATCTTTTTAATCGTAAACGTCCGATTCGGGTTGTGAACTGGTCGAATGAATCGATGTGTATCGGAGAGCCCAATATGGGAGAATTACCTTCAAAAATAAGAGGACCACACCGTGCCACATAGAATATGGTCGAGACGGAAACCACCTCATGTCGGGAATATCCCTAGGCTGCACCTATTGCTGAATCTAGGTGAATGAGCCGAATGTCAGCAAGTATAAGAATGCTTGATTTTTTTTGAAGTTCTATTAAAACCGCTCTGAAAAAAAAATAAGAATAACACGCTGCCTAATACACGAACTACTTAAGAGGCTTGATCCAATTGCAATTGGTACTAGTACAGTTCATACAGCTGAGTTTCGTTTTCGTATGTGCGTTGATATCGTAGAGCAACGAGCTACCTCGGATCTCTCTCATTTCCAGGCCAATGTCGAAATTATTCATCATTACAGTCTCACTTGATGAACGAGAAGGATCACGGCATGAGGTTAGCATTGTTGTGTTTTCAAGCACCAGAAAAGAAGCCAATGTTGAAATAACGATAAGGTAATGCTCGACACGACTATGTGATTTAACAGTTTCATTGTCGTTAGGCAATGCTTCTGCTTATTCGTCACCCACGGCGTGGGCTTCATTTTTAAGTAGAGGTAATCAAGCAAAGTCGACCAATATTTCCACTCGAAAATCCAGTTAAGAGGAAACTTATGTGAAACTTATGCCGACAGCCACTGGTCGACTTCATGCACCAGAAGGCCATAATAGAGAACGTAACTGTTCGTCGACCCTTAGAGCTACAGGTTGGTGTAAGTGTAATCGCCAATTTTAATTTTAAACTGCAGTTTTTGGTTGGCATCAGTCACCTCGCAACACAATTTTTCAATGAAAAAAATGAGCCTAGTGGGAAGTGCTTTGTGATCCGCTTGCACTCGCACCATTCCTGAGCTTGTCTCTTTTCCTGATACAGACGCATTCCTCGTCCATGTAAGACTCTGTTGCTGGTGTTCCTTAAATAATCGGAAGGCTTGCAAAGAACAAAGTAGTGAGTAACTATAGCCTTTGTTTACAATAGCTGACGTTTCAATCGTTTTTCCATCTTCAGAGTCTGTAACAGTCAAATTGACAGGCAATTGAACTCAGCAAAGCACTTCCAATGCCTCAGGAGATAAAACTGGTAAACAATCATTCGTATAGTTAGCGTCTTCTTTTAAGCATTCACAGTTTTAGTCCCCATGGACCACTTTCTGCCTTCCTCGGAATTGGTCAATAATCTGCTGCTTTTTTTGAAATAAACAGACACGGGTTTAATAACTCGAAAGAGCAGCTTTCTATAAACCTCGGCATAGATAGTTAGTATATTTATTTGTGTGATCTTATAAACTGATCTTCTTAAGCTAACGCGAAGTTGGAACAGGTCTTCGTTGTCGTTGTTTTTGATATTATTGGTCGATGGCTGACGTTTCGGCGACTTCGCCTTCCTCAGGGTCGTGATGTTACGTGTGTCACTGGGGTTTGTTACTACAATCTATTCACAAAAGCCGACGCTTCGGCGGCTTCAATCTAGTTAGCCAAACAACTCATAATCCTCACAGAAAAGCCTCGAAAGCTAAATTTCAATATGTTTTTCGATTGTTTTACCAGTTTAATGTTGAACCAAATGCTCCACTACTCTCACATAGTGCACGGAAACATAATGGAGATGATATTGAAGTCGAAGTTACCATAATCGTGCGGAAATCGAAGACACCAGCGCGCAAAACTTCGGAAGCATTTTGGATGCGTTCAAGGAATCCAAAGATAAACCACAGAAGAGTGGAATGCCTCGCTTTAACACGTTTTCTTACATACATATCTCAGAGTGATATTTTCATGTGAGAGGGTCGCATTTCCCATCCTTGTGGATTCCGTGCGGTTGGTCCTCACTTAAAATACTCAGTGGAAGACATATGGAAAGGGTGAGTGTGCAAATAATCTACTTTGATTTCAACACGAAGAAAATCTAGATTTCTTGATTTCCCTTTTGGGATTGTGGAGACGTTTGGATGACTAGACTGCAGTCAACTTAACGTTTTCATGCTCTAAAGAAGACAAAATCCTCTGAAAAAAGGGTATAGTAACTCATCGTCTTATTCTTTGCAAATCTTCCAGTTATTTGATGGAGAAAAGCGGTATGGAGTTTTATACAGGTTAGGTATGTACCTGGAATAGATCAAAAAATCAACCTTAGGTTTGGCACGAGATCAGGCGCGACTGTAAGGCGCTTCTTCCAACAATCATTCATTCCATTAAACAACTATGTTAAGACATGACGTATTTAAATCGAAAGTTGCGGTGCGATTGAAATCGGCCATCGTACTTGAATCAAAACTCTGGCTAGCTCTGAGGCGCTGGTAACGCAGTCTTTACAGGTGTCCTGTATTATGGAATGAGTCGGCCGTTGGCTTGAGCTCGCACTCTAAGATATCCCACTACCTATCCTTCCAGGACCTCAAATTGCTATGAGGTTTTCCTGGAAAGAAAAAAAAAGCACTAACTTACCTGCTCTGAGGAAGATGGAGACATTAAGACATTGCCCGACTGTCTCTTTATCAGTATCGTGTTGGCTTATCAGTGAAAGAGTACTAACTCGATCCCTTTCTAGGCTACCGCAAGTTGTTATATAAGCCAGATGCGCACTAAATCACCTTTAATGATACGTGATAAATCGAGTGCATGGCACATCCCATAGATATTGATCAGTGCAGAACAATTTACGCGTTTCTAAAAAACGAAAATCCCAGCCGTGATGAAATAGAATGCCTACTTTTCTAGTAAGGAAGTGATAAATATAAGGAATTCTTGTTCAGCAAACGCGAGGTTTTTAAACAGCATACATTTAATTCCATAGAGAAACACAATACAATACAACGCTAGCCGACGTTTCAGCAGTATCGCCTTCTTCAGAGCATGGAAGGGTATGCTGATATACAATCTACTAGGCCAAACGCTTCAATAACAACCGCACAGAAATCACGTAGAAGTATAATGACACACAGGAAGTAATCACATTATACTTCCACGTGATTTCTGTGCGGTTGGTCTCTACGTGACATACTTAGTGGAAACCTCATAGAAAGCGGCTCTGAAGAAGGCGAAATCCGCCGAAACGTCAGCTCATCCGTGAACAAAGAATAATAACACCTCGCGTTTGCTCAACAAAAATACGAAGAAAATCACTTGATCAATGCCGAGGTTAATAGAAAATCGGTCGTGGCTTCAATAACACTTACAAAAAGACGAAAAACTCTATGGTAATTACATGATCAGCAACTTCTCGAAAAAACCCACCGCTTTTTTCGTGACTTCCAATGAGGAAGTTTAGAACAGCTGATTATAGTAGCATGTAGTTGATGACTCCACCATCCCACATCAGAAATTGATGCGAACATGCGGGGTCAGGTCGCGTATGACCTCCGGGCGTTCATCACTGCTATTCATTGCAGGGTTTTTGGCATTTATCCAAAAAGCCTCAAGAAGCTTTCGCGTTGGTGTTTTAGTCTTCTGTGCAAGGATATTGACTTTTACTTCAAAATCGTCTCCGCTATGCTTTTGTATCCTATGCGTGCCTAGTGGGGTGCTTCGTCTTAGTTTTCGTTTGCCATCTAGGTGTTCTTTTATACGGAAACACAAAGGTCTGCCCGTTTCGCCAATATATTCATCTCCGCAATTATTACAAGAGATCAGGTATATCGTACCTGAACTCATGCAATCACCGTCCCTGCCGTAAGGGCAAATTACGCAATTTGTTGTTTCACCCAGACGGTCGTCATACAGGCGGTTGCAAACTAATTGGCGACGTAGAGTAACCGGTGGTATTTCAACTATCGCTACCGATTCCTTTAGACCTGCCCTTTTTAGCATCGTTTTATAGGTACACTTACTTCATCGCTTATAAAAGGCAACATAAACGGGACTTTCTTTTGGCCAAGTGTTTCGCGTGGGCGCGTCGCTCTCCTGAACTTATCTCGTGGGGTTACTATTTCGTAGCCATTGGAGATGGCTATTTGCCGAGCCCAGTAGCGCGATTCTTCCTTTAGTTCCCTGGTAGTGCACACAGAGGTGGCTGTTCAAAAAATGTTTCTCACAATCGCACTCTTTGTGTATGAAGGGTGGGAAGAAAGGAAATGACCAAGAATGTTCTTGTTACTTGGCTTTCGGTACCATTTTGTCAGGTGTCAACTTCTTGAGGCTTTTTGGATAAATGCCAAAAACTCTACAATGAATAGCAGGGTTGAATGCCCGGAGGTCATACGCAACCTGACCTCGTATGTTCGCATCGATTTTTGATGTGGGATGGTGCAGTCGTCAACCACATGCGACTATAATCAGCTGTTCTAAACTTCCTCATTGGAAGTCACGTAAAAAGCGGTGAGTTTTTTGAGAAGCTGTTGATCATGTAATTGCCATAGAGTTTTTCATCTTTTTGTAAGTGGTATTGAAGCGTTTGGCCTAGTAGATTGTATATCAGCATACCCTTCCAGGCTCTGAAGAAGGCGATACTGCCGAATCCGTCAGCTAGCGTTGTATTGTATTGCCTTGTAGATTGTATATCAGCATGCCCTTCCAGGCTCTGAAGAAGGCGATACTGCCGAAACGTCAGCTAGCGTTGTATTGCATTGTGGTTTCTTGTGGAAGTGAATGTGCGCTGTTTAAAAACCTCGCGATTGCTGAACAAGAAAACGACACATTCATATTCCAATGCCGAGGTTAAGAGAAAGTCGATCCTGGGAACAATTAGGAATTCTTTTCTATTAACCGAGTTAAGAATAAGCTAAGGAGAAATTACTTAAAGTAAAGGGTGAGAATCTAAAAGACTTCCACCATCAGCAAAATAACCCATGGTCAGTGGTTGAGACAACGAACTTTGCCCGATAACCACATGGGTATCGATGAATTTACAAACTAATTAAGAAAAAAATCATTTCCAGGCTTCAAAAAGTTCCTATTAACTCTAATGGGCTCCACTAATATTACTATTAACAACTTTCTGCATGATTGAGATAACAGGATGCTGGTAGAAAAAGCTTTATTCTCCTGCCTCGGCACCTTCGCCTTCCTCAGAGCTTCGTTGCTGCGAGTCGATGGACCACAGCTGGTCTTTGCCCCAATATGAGTCTTCGTTCTCCCATCGAGTCGAATCCAATGGACTGGTAGCACCGCTCGAGTGTGGAATTTCACTGGGCGATGTCCTTTTACACTGGACGGGTGTTGACTGATTGCTGCCTCCAGTGTGACGATATTTTGGCGGCAATGTGTCCTCCTGTAGCAGTGGACAATTTATTTGCTGGAATGTAGCGTAACAATATCCCAAAGAAGCACTTTCATTAGACTTTAGTAACAGTCGTCAACAGTTTTCTATATGAAAGAGCTAACGAGGAGCAGCTGTGGACCATTTACTAAGACCAGCTCTGCTCGGATAAAGGTGAACACACCGAAGTGTTAGCTGAATGAAAGTTTTTCTACGAACCTCGCGTTAGCTCAGTTATGTACAAGGTTGTTGGCTATGGTTACAGAGCTTAATGAAAGTGAACTTTAAGATTAAAATATCTCTATTAATTCCCATGACCGACTTTCTGTTAACCTCGGCATTAATTGATAATTCAATGTTTTTCATCAATAAGCAGACACGA
>UYYA01005458.1:0-21388 GCA_900624975.1 Angiostrongylus costaricensis | reverse complement strand
ATTTCTGTGCGGTTGGTCTCTACGTGACATACTTAGTGGAAACCTCATAGAAAGCGGCTCTGAAAAAGGCGAAATCCACCGAAACGTCAGCTTAATCGTGAACAAAGAATAGTAACACCTCGCGTTTGCTCAACAAAAATACGAAGAAAATCACTTGATCAATGCCGAGGTTAATAGAAAGTCGGTCGTGGCAGTTATTGGAGAAGTTTTTTGTTTAGGCCGTCTTAGCTATTATCTGAAGGACATTTGGATGAAAGACACTTCAAGGTATAAATGGTTATTAACTGAAAGCTCCACATGGAAAGAAACTCAGTAAAAAATGCATTGCTTACGGAAATACTTGATACTTGAATGACCCGTCCTCAGTGGATGTGCGGTTCCAGCATAATCTCCATTTTTCGGAGATTTGCTGGTTAAGCTATTGTGGTTCCCTGCAATGCCTAAGCCAGCCTGGTCAAAGTCTGTCCCAGGCCATCACCACCACAGGCACTCGAAGCCGTCGCGGATCAGAGGGAGATTTACCATGCGAGTTTGATACCATGATACCAGGACGGTGCTGGATCCTGGTACTGGCTTACTCTTAGCTAGGCTTCTTGATGGAAACGCCGGACTCCTTCTCAGCTTAGGAGACGCTACCAGGGCATGAATCCCCAGCTGTACATCGCAGTCCAACATCCAGGAGGACTTCCCAACCACAATGAGGCGGTTAACCGTTGGAAAGAATGCATTACTTACATACCTTTTTTAGTCTTGCCACTAGCAGCAACTATCGTTATTTCGTTAGCACTTTTTAGTATTTTGCTTTGGATTTCTGAAGCCAAGCTTGAATTCTGATCTTTAGCAGATATTTTCTAAACTTTGACTTTTTCATTGTCTTCCAACAGGTTAGAAAACTAGAACATCAGTTTATATCGTCGTCGACCTTCTGATGTGACTATACCACTTATTGAGTATATTCTCCATTCGGTCTGTATCGCACAACCGAGCCGTGCAGTGGTTGCTGAGGACGCGAACGCTCACAGTTTTAGAATAACTCCTTTATTTTTGCTCTTTTTGTTGAAAAGATACTGCTCACATCTTAACTCTGTTGTAAGCACTGTCGGTTATTTTATTTTATTCCTAATGTTTATGCTCCTGAGAATTCCTTCTTTCACGTCATTAGTAATCGTCTTGCGGAAAGAAATGGAGCCTGCGTATCCATTACAAAAAAGCATGAAACATCGTTGAGAGCTGTCCAGATTATTATGAACTGTGGAAAGACGAAGCAACTGTTGAAGCGATGTAGAAGCGTAGTCTCTACGGTGCGGTGAGCTCAACAGAAGATAGTGATGGAAGCGTAGAATGATCAGAAGCACAAGTATCGGAGAATAAGGCGTCTGTCTCGAACAAATTGAAAAAACGCCAAGATTTCGTAAAAAATTTCAAAGTGTATTGAAAAAGTTTTGTTGACGGGTGTGAAGATTTGTACAGTTGATTTTGCTCACATCTCTCAATAGATGAAGATGAGGTGCTCAGAATTGTAACAAGATCACCGCTGCTTAAAGGAGGGCGATCTGTAGAAGAGTCGTTGAAAATGAGAAAATTCCTATGGCTTTCATTTCAACAAAATCCCACAAAGTGTCGAAATTGAATCGCAGCAGCGGCATGGTAATGTGCTCATGAAACACTTTTTTCCTTTTTTTTTGAAAGCAGAACAACTTTGTCGTGATTTGGCAACCGAGTTGGTTCACGCAGCCAGTGGTAAGCGTATCTATAGTCAAGTTTTCATTGAAACCTTACCAAGATCACGGATCTCTTTCACTGAGGAATCTACAGCCAGCTAGTCGCGTAGCAACGTGACGCGTCCCCAGTTTGGAGAGTTGGGGATTCACTGGGAAACAAAATCGAATTTATGTTTCCTTGAGACCGCGGTCGATCCAGTAAATGATTTCTCTGTTTAGAGTGCGCCGAATTAATACACACATTATACATTTGCAATAAAATATTTTTAAATATGTCAGTGTCCTCTCGTTTGTGCTTATTGCATTACGAGTTAATTCGACCAGAAGCCTGCAATCGAATGGCTGAGAGGTATATGGGAGGCTATGGAAGGTCGCCCGCAACAAATTTTTCATGAAAGCTACCCTTGAGTATATCCAGCAAATAAGTTTTGAGTTCTGCAAGCATTTAGTGTGTATCATATGCCAAACACTAAAATAAGTAGTGACCGCTCCCGTGACAACGAACGACTCCTCGATTCGGTGGTGCTGAGTAGAATAAGTACGGAGAGGCTCCTTAACTCTCTGAGCCACTCCAGGCTGCTTAAATCGTTAGAGACTAGAATGACGTTTAAATTTTTATTTATCTTCTACATTTTTTTCCAAAACAGGGTATTATGTGAAGTACAGCGACAGTGATGCTGAGATAATTGCAAAACTCGGACCTTAACCCAGATTCCAACCCTTGACTACTTTTTCAGGATCACGTGTTACCCACTACACCACAGAGGCCCTTGTTCTGCCTTTCTCTACGCTAAGTTTTTAACCCTAGCTTTGCCACTAAGGGGCGATCTTTACAACAATGCAGGTTCACTCTCAGCAAAGTCCTCGATGCAGAACTTCATCATGCAGGCAGAAACGATAAGGTACGAAATCATCAAACTGGATAAGAAGAGAATTCGCCGTTCATTTGACTTCGGCAATGATACCGGAAATGAGCTGTTCCTCGGAAAATGCGACAACAGGGCTCAGTATGGAGCATATAGTGTCCGCATTCATTTCAGTGAGGAGTCGTCTGCGTCAACGTTCGCTGCATCAGCGTTTTCATCAGCACGAGTTTGGGCATAAACATTGATTCATTCGAGGAACTAACAACCCGAATGTTACCTTAATGGCTGAAAAGATGTGGGTCAATAGTGGCCTTGACAGACTTCGTCGTCTACGCATCGACAGCAAACTACGGTGAAGACGAAGTCAAGGCATTCTATATAAACTTGGAGAGGTCCTGTAGAAAACACCATGCATTCTTTAGCCTATAACACTCATTATGGAGCATATAGTGTCCGCATTCATTTTAGTAGGTTTATAGTTTTTCTTTGTCTTACTATTTATAAGAGCGTGTGTAGCGCAGTAGTCCGTGGTGTAGTGTGTGTGTAAAAATGGACGAGTTCAATTCGCGCTTACACACCCTAAAACACAGGACTTCGGGAAATATATTCCATATTAAAAAAATAAACTGTCCAGTCAGTACGTGTTAGAATGTAATAATTATGTAGTTGATGCGACCAAAATCGGAATGAGTGCTTAGAAATCGCTGAGTATCAGCAAACTACTTGGTTACCAATGTGAATTATCGCGTTTCATGTTTGGAAACAGCTTTTATCCCTCATTCCGACAATTCTTACTGCGACTTTTGAAAGCGGCGCTCAAAACCGTCTAAATCTAATCCTTCACAGTTTACCAAGTTTCTTGTTCACATAGATAGGCGCTTTTGATTTAGCTTGGAAAGACAGAATTAAACGGTATATCACTGGTACATAAGGATAAGGCTCTCGACGTTAATTAATCTTTGAGGTGTGCGTCGTCCATTCGACTTTATCAAGCACTGTTGAATGCATAACTGGCCTTCACGATACTCTTAGCTGCCTTCTGATCTGTCGAGCCAGTGTTGCTATCCCCCCAGACAAGTCTGGTACCCATTTACCGACCTCGAGTGATGGATGACTTGGTGAAAATATGGCGCAGGAATCGATCCTATGTCTATTGCAGGACGCCTCCAACTACTGCGCTACACGCTCCCAAGTGCACCACAAAAATCTCGTGTTGCACATTGTGAATCAGGTGTTCCTTGTGTTAATGTGACCATTGCGTGCTTTAATCAGCCACTTCATCTGTTGAACGAGGAAGTAATATTGAGGTATTCGCTAATTCGCTATAGTGACCCGCTGTTAAAGGACTTGAGGTAAATTCTTTATTTGAATAACTGCTTCAGCAAGAACCTTGAGTTTGCTCACCACGACGACAGTGGCTTTTTTCATTGCTTATATTATCTCGTAACTGCAAAAGTGGTTCGCTTATTGCGAGAAGTTGGCTTTGACGAAATGGAGTTTCTTTCCTTCCTGAGATACTGAAACAATTGCTTATCGAACGTAACTTTTTTCTCGAATGAGGCGATAACACTACTACGGCGTCCGCATGTGGTCATCACAGATTCTAGAGCTCCTAATCGGTTTTTGTGCGGAAAACTACTAGAGGAATTGGAAACACTGACCGTGTATGCATTACATCATCCACCGGGGCTGGATAGAAGACTAAATGAGGGCCCAGTGCAGTCAACGTGGTACAAGAATAACATTTCGTAAAGTACAACAGGAACGCATACATTTCTCATGTGCAATCAAGAATGGACAATCAGCAATCGGAAAAGACCACCAACTTCAGAATACTTCTATAACGGAGTCATCGACAGAGATTAGGTATAGCTAGAAGCAATGGACCCGTCATGCATCTAGAAGAGATTGGGTGACTAAGAGAGGTCATGTACCTAAGCCATGGAAAGAAGGTTCGTAGAAACTATTGAAGGAAAAAAACTCGAACACTTTCTTGTTTCCTTGACAGCAACATATCGCACTGTCGTCCACATCTCAACACTCTTCATAACCTTAACCTTTTCATTTACTGCTTATTCTCTTTAGCATCAGAAGCATATGCTGCGAAATATAACTACTATAATGCTGAGATATTTGCAAAGCTCTGGACCGAAGGTGTCTGCGGTGGGGAACGAACGCGCTATTGCACTTTCCAGGGAGCAACGGGTTCACCGCCACACCATTCGGGTCCTTCGTTTCGCCTGCCTCTCAGCTACTCTTCAAAACCATTTTGGAGCGCCAACAGTTTGAAGGTGACTCACAACTCTAGGAGCTTCAAGGGTTCCAAAAATCTTCGAAGACTCGGTAGCTACGACGCTGTTTTCTACAGGACGTTTGCTGTTGATATGATTGTCTGATGATAACAACCTGTTTTTATGAAAAATGCATCACACGGTAGTCGGTATCACTATCAGCATCGCGTTTGGTGACGACCCGTCGAATATGATTAGAGCATCAATTCGCATCCACGGTCACTGTTTTCTAGATTCAGCTGATCATATTAACGAACACAGTCAAATACATCAAATGCTCCTTTTAACTCATCATTGTGCGATAGCTTCCTGTGTGACTGCCAGCCGTTAGCTCTCACTCTCATTTTCCAGTTTTGCAATAGATGGTGAAGAGTTTTGATGGTCTCAGTTCTTCCTGTCAGGCTCTTTTCTTTGCATCGCTAACGTTTTTGTAAAAATTTAACACAATGCATAGGACTCACACCATTCGTGATGACGTGTTGACCAAAAATATAAGTGCAGAAATATTTGTGCGATAGGAACTGACCTGAGCGGTGAATAGCGGGGTTTGTGAGAAAATCAAAATTGGAGACAATGATTTCCCACAGATCATGTAAAAACTTTTCACGAGTTTGTCGTCCACCTTTTTTTCGTTTGGTGACAGGCTGACACCACAAGATTCACACTTCTTGGAAAGCAGTAGTCAAACCGGCATGGCTCACTGCAGCTTAGGTAAACCGACGATTGTTTGTAGAGCAGAATGTGGAAGAACATAATACGGTTGCCTTTCCAGGATTCGGATACCTATGAAATCGTCCGGCTTTTCGAATAGCAACTGTCAAACAACGAAGTGAAGGAAAGAGGTTTTTAGGCTCGCGTCAAATGATAATGTTGCGTTCGAAGTGTTTGTACACTTCTTTTCACAACTTTCGACCTTATCATACTATTGATGGGTCATCCTTGTGGTTTTATAAACAATAGAGCCGATCTTCTTTGAGCAATTCCAACAAGTTACGTCACTTTTTACATTTTTTCACTTTTTATTTTTTCTTTTTTTTATTTTTTTCCTAAAACTTGGAGGCGAAAGGGAATTTAGATTTTTTCATGGATGAAAATAAAAACAGTAAAGCTCTTTGCATTGATCAATCCTTGACGAATGCGCCATCCATTGGGCTTCATCATCTGTCGTTAAAGGCAACTGAACGCATATCTGGCCTGTGCCTTAACACAGGGTGGCCTAACCATTGAGTCAATGGTGTCGTCTTCCAGATAGATCTTGCGCCAATTTTCCGACCTCGGACGGATGGAAGGTTTGGTGTGCTTGGAGCACGGGATAGAACAGGGCACATCTACCAACTGCGCTATCTGCACACACTGAAAAAAAACGAGCTTCTATTTTCAGTTGGCTTGACCAACCGCTTTTTTCGTTTGCTTTTTTCGAAAAGATAAACCTTAGGCTACTAAACTGATGAACGGTTACTCAAAATTAGTTGTTCCAACTAAAAAATAAAAATTTTGCAAAATATTGCCTTTCTGAAGAAGTTTGATGAACAACCGATCAGCTATGCCGGTTTTAGAAAACTCTGAAGCCACTTTTCAGATAGTCATTGGGAGCTGAAAAAGAGAAACTGAAACGTTTAAAAAGAATAACAAAAACAACGGTCGAAATGAATTGGCAGATCACAATTTCTGTGCTATTTTGGAACAAAGTAACGTAATAATTTATATCACTACTAGTGCTAATGTGAAACACCTGAGTTTGTTCAAGCACATGCACAGAAATGAGGTCCGCATAAGGGAACACCATGACCCGAGCAGTCAACCCAGCGAAAGTGGTTACAGATGTGTGTTTACTGCTCTTTTGCAGATATCTCCAATTTTGCCAGAACAGTACTGGCTGTAGAGTTACACGGAATTTCGAACTGAACTGTTCCATAGACAGCCACCGAAAGCGTCATAAAACCCCAATGCTACCGTAGTTATTCATAGGTGTTAAGTATGTATATGTATGTGTATATCACCTGTATCACCAATAGTCCCGTTGGTCGCCGAGTCACTCGAGCGGGCGCCAGTAAATCTTCCAATTTTCTTGTCGCGTGCAAAGGTAGCCCAGTGGTTTTTGCACGCTCTAGGGACTCGTCGAGCATCATATCTTTCTTCAAGACTCTTTCCGAAGAACTCTAAACATCGGGTCGGTGGCCTTACTTCAATACGTATGAAACCCCAAGGAATTCAGTTACTAAAGTTTCTTGTCCATCGGTTGTCACTCACACGCATTACGTGTCTGACCCACCTTGCCTTCGACTGTCTGGCGTACAGAACGGCATCTTTGATTTTTGATCGTTGACGCAGATCGGAGCTTCGGATCCCATCCTTTATTTGTGTGGAACGGGATACTCTTAGCGTCGTCCTTTCGACTGCGCGTTCGATAACGCTGAGTGATCTTTCATCCTGCTTACGCTGCGACCAGGCTTCTGATCCATAGGTTAGGGCAGGAAGTACGGTTGGGTCGAAAGGCTGGGCACAGAGTCGGGTGTGCTTTGTTTTCTTCACTGCATCCTCGATGCTCTTGAAAGCTTCCAAGGCCGCTCGTATCCTTCTGCTCACCTCTTGTGCTAAGTCGTTTATCATATTGATATCGCGACCTAGATAGACATAGCTGGAGCGTTCGGAGATATTTGTTCCATTGAGCGTGAATGTGGGATACGAAACCAATCCGTTCCTTATGAACATCGTTTCTGTGAGATTTAGTCGAAGAGCAATCTTTCCAAAGGCTTTATTAAAGTCGTCAAGCATACGTTCTGCTTGATTAATGTTCGGTGTTATAAGGACGATGTTGTGAAATTTTTGCACAGCTCACGAAGAATCTTTATGTACTGAGTAGGGACTCCTTGACTATCAAGGGCTTCCAAGACTGCTTCTATCTCATCTGAATCAAAGTCTTCTGTAGATCGATGGAAGTGAGACAGAGCGGTCTTTTGTACTCTCGCGATACTTCAATAAGCCGCGTTACCATGTGGGCCGTGTGTCCATCGTATTAAATCCTCTTCGAAACTCAGGTTGTTCACACGGCATGACCCGAGTAAAAAGTTTGTAGACGACAGACAGTAACCAGATTGGGAGACACTTGCCGATATCGTGTAGGTTACATTTTTTAAACAACAACACGGGCTTGCTGGTCTTCCACTGAGTAGAGTCCTTGCATTCAGACAGATAACGTGTGAAGAACAGAGCCAATGTGTTTACTAGGACTGGCGGAAGGTTCTTCAGGTGTTCTGGCCTTATCCTCTCCGGACCTGGTGCCGTTCGATTTTTCACTAACGAAATGGCATGTCGGATTTCGTAAGGGAGAATTGGTGGTACAACATATCCATCCTCCTTTATTTCATATGACGGAAGGTGGACGTGACTATCGAAGCGATCCGAGTAGTATGAGTGAATGATTTTTTCGGTTGACTTTCTGGACTAGTGAATTGAATAAGTCCCAGTTGGCGGTGGTTCTGGGCTTCGGTTTTGGAATTTAGCGGCTTTTTCTTTTTTTGCGAGAAATAGAATCTTGCAAGAAGGAGGCGATGGTCTGATCCCGTGTAGAATTTTGGGACAAAAGCGGCATCGGCTTGGCAAAACTTTTTGTTCGCTATGATGAGGTCTATTTCGTTATGTGCTTTCCATTGGGTGACTCCCACGTTTAGCGCTGAAGGTGGGGCTTCTGGAATTTCGATTTACCATGGATGGTCTTGGTGGTTATGATAAACTCAGAGAGCTGCTCACCCTATTCGTACCATTGTAATCCGTGGGCTTCAATGTGACCTTCTTCAGACATTTTCCTCGGTCCGATCTTGGCCTTAAAATCCTCAGTGAAGACCTTTGTATTGAAAAAATGTATGGTCATCTGTGTGGAACTTCTCCAAGTCCATATAGAGTGCTTCGACTTCTTCTTCGTCATAGTTTGCTATCGGCTCGTAAAAGACGAAGGTTGTCAAAGCCGGAATTAATCCACGTCTTTTTAACCATATATGTGCGTTTCGGGTTGTCAATTGTTTAAATGAATCGATGTTCATGGACAAGCTCTCGTTGATGACATCGTCGACGCGGCCGACTCCTCTCAGTTTTTCTCCGTTGTCATTGGCGGTGTTGAATGGGTGGCGTCCTCTCGTCTCGGCCAGGCCGATGACGTCGTACTTTATCCTTCCTGCATGCATGAGGAAGTCTTCTATCAAAGACTCGGATGCAAGTGTACGTGGATTGTAGGTACAGATCGTCACCGTAGTTCTTTGAAATCCAGGTGGCTCCCATGGCACTGAAATTTTAGCAGCCTCTGCGTTTTCGTTCTACCCGACGCTGCGAAATTGGAGGCTCTTTTGGGTCAGAGGAATGAGGTCAGAGGAATGTTTAGCACTTTTAATACCCACGTGTAGTTTGCTGGACTCTGAACGTGGAGCCACACGTATGCATGAATAAGCTTAGCAAATACAGAAAGTATGTGCCAAATCAGCGCTGCAGAAACAGGGAGTCCATACCCTGGTTCTACCTGCGTCTCAGAGAAGGGAAGGTCGCTTTTGGTCCGCGATTAACCCTCTATCCGCCACATGGGAGCGCGCCACGTAGCCTCGCGATTAACCGCCCCGAGATCACTCATATGAGAGCGATCCGTGGTGATGCTCTTTTTACCCCATTAACAACTCTAATACATGTAGCTGTTTTCTGCTGTGCAATTTGAACAACTTTCGATTTTCGATCTATTTCATTCTTTACATTACAGTATTTATCATATTAATCGAATTGTGGGCCATCAAATTGTCACTATAACCTTTTTTGGTGCAAGTTCGCCTTTCGGAAGCCTTGATGTGTTAACATTGCCGGTGGTCGATTGGAATTCACTTTTTTTAATCGCAGAACGTTTCTTCCGTGCAAAGAAGCGCTGGGCATATTTGCTATTTACTTTTCTGTTCGTTTCTTTCGTCAAGAACTCCTCTATTGAACATTTCCAACTTTCCAGCACATTCGAAATGAGAGAAGAAAGAGACTCCGTTGTGACGAATCTCTTTCGCGAGTGTTAAAATCTGAAATCTGTGAAGCCGTTTTTCTCTTGTTGCCTTCGATTCTATCAAGGTCCTCGTCGTATTCGGCTGATGGACGCCCACGGGCTTATCTGTCATGAAGAGTAATAGCTCCTGTGCGAAACACTTCGTTGTTGTGGGCGGTGAACCTATCCAGTTGCCATTAAAATATATAATGTCCATTTGTTCTCCGTTAATTTTATTTTANATCCGTGGTGATGCTCTTTTTACCCCATTAACAACTCTAATACATGTAGCTGTTTTCTGCTGTGCAATTTGAACAACTTTCGATTTTCGATCTATTTCATTCTTTACATTACAGTATTTATCATATTAATCGAATTGTGGGCCATCAAATTGTCACTATAACCTTTTTTGGTGCAAGTTCGCCTTTCGGAAGCCTTGATGTGTTAACATTGCCGGTGGTCGATTGGAATTCACTTTTTTTAATCGCAGAACGTTTCTTCCGTGCAAAGAAGCGCTGGGCATATTTGCTATTTACTTTTCTGTTCGTTTCTTTCGTCAAGAACTCCTCTATTGAACATTTCCAACTTTCCAGCACATTCGAAATGAGAGAAGAAAGAGACTCCGTTGTGACGAATCTCTTTCGCGAGTGTTAAAATCTGAAATCTGTGAAGCCGTTTTTCTCTTGTTGCCTTCGATTCTATCAAGGTCCTCGTCGTATTCGGCTGATGGACGCCCACGGGCTTATCTGTCATGAAGAGTAATAGCTCCTGTGCGAAACACTTCGTTGTTGTGGGCGGTGAACCTATCCAGTTGCCATTAAAATATATAATGTCCATTTGTTCTCCGTTAATTTTATTTTATGCAACATAACTTTGTCGAGTTTTTTCACCCTTAGTCGGAATGATCTGGAACTTTTGTCACTTGTTCATCTGGTTTTTCTGCAAGCTCTCGATGCACTTTGCATTAGGCACCTTCGAGAGGGAGACTCCAGTGGGTCGTTGACGATGACGTTGGGTTCTCATTGACTCTAGCACCTTCAAGGCACACATCTCCATCACCAAGCTTGTGAAACGCACATTATGCTCTTGTTCGTCAACGGCATCTGGTAACTACGACTTCAAATTCACGTGTACTTTCCTACAGAAAAAATGTTGACTTTATATGTTTAACACATTTGCTCCAACTGATTAAGTTTAGCACATGCACAATTTAGCACAAGCCAATGCCAGAGCAGAAATATTGTAATGGGCACGTAAGATTAAACACATCTCTCAAACAGCACAAAACGATAATCTTTAACACTTTATTTGGAAATACACCGCTGACACATAAGGAAGAAATATTTAATTCGCAGATGAAATGTTAGTTTCTAGGAAGTGTTATCGTACAACAAAGTCCCTGCATCCGTGCACAATTTGCTATTTTGTTTCACCGTGGTAAGCCCGCAAAACGATCAGCTTACTCCTGCAACTGGCAAAGTGTGATGTGGGTTTCGTGCCTTTTCTATTGCGGAAAAAGCAATGCCTTCATTGTTGTTGGTCCAATTCGTTACAGCACTCCACTGTGAGGCTCCACGTCCGTCTTGAAAAGGAAAGGTTTCAGGATTTTTCGTTTACTTGAGCGGTTTTGATCATTGTAATGAAGTCGTGCATCCTCTTATCTTGTCCCATTATTGTCCGCAGGTAGCGATGTAAGGTTTGTCAGTTTTTCTGAAGCCGTCTAATTTTTAACTCGCTGACGATGCTCTGAAAAGAACCTCTGGGAGTGTCTGTTACTTTACTGGACCCTTGTTCTCTAACTCGATGTATGTAACAGTAGGCACAAAATGACTCTCTCTATTCAGTTCCATTTGCTACTAGAGAATCAAATTTGGCAAGAACAGTTCCTCTAACCTAACAAGAAGTATTTTATAGCTGTCATGTTAAATAAAGAACAACAATAATTTTCAAAAACAACTAAGAAAACCAGATAGTTGTAATCATGGAGTATAAAAGTGGTGCATTGCTCTATGGGACAAGGAGCATTGATTAAAACTATGAAGGTCGTATTTGATATCATCGGTGTTTGGGGTAGGGATCGAGGACGTTATTTCGCATTCCAGGACTAACGTCTCCACCACCACACTATGCGAGTCTTTATTTTCAAAATTCTGTCAGCCGTGTTCTAACTGCAGATCCCTAGCGCAGACACCTACGGTCCGTAGTTTTGCAATTATCTCGGCATCATTGCAGATGTATTGCACATCACACTATATCATGGAAAAGAGTAGGCAGTGAATTAAAAGTGATTGTCCTATCATAAGGATCGGTGTAACCCAGTAGTCGGAGGCGTCCTGCAACACACACATGGAATCGATACCGGCGCTCATGGCTCACCAAACCTCCCATCACTCCGGGGTCAGCAAACTGGTACCAGACTTGCTTGGGAGGGAAGTAGCACTGGCTCGATCATCGACAGGTCACTGCAAGTAATTTTAAAGGCGTATGTAGTTATTTTATTAGCTCTACTATTTTGACATTCTAGCAAAATTACGTTAATGCCTTTGTGCACGTAGTAGCGGCTTATATATTTGATATATAGCTTGGCTTACTTTTTCACACATATATATATACACTATATGACTAAATATGACGGGCGCGTGTGGTGCAATGGTCGGAGGCGCTCTGCAAACACACGTGGAATCGATCCTCGCAACCATAGCCCACCCAGCTTTCCATTCCTTCGAGGTCGGCAAATTGGTACCGGACTAGTCTGGGAAAATAGCAGCACTGGGTCGATACATCGGTGGCTCGAATGCATGGCACATTCCTCAGGGATTGATCAACGCCGAATGCTTTATCCTTTATTCTTTTTATCTTTCGTCTTATGATAATTCTTCTCACGTTTCAAACTACCTCCATGGACCTGCTAAAACACTACAATGATAGCTCCTTCTTTCGGAAGGAGTAGATGGGTTGGCTATTCTTGAATAAGAACAGAACTGCGCGTGTAGAGCACTGGTTAGACATGCTCCGCGATGTATGCGTGGTTATCTGGCTAGCTCGGCGTCTAGGGTAAGCACAGTACGCGTACAAGACCGTCGACAGAGGAGAGAACATGTAGAGACCTCTACTCTTGAGTCAGCTTCTATCTCAGAACAATAGTAACTTCGATTATGATCTGCTTGTCTAACACAGTGATTAGAGGTGCCTTGCAACACATGACTCTGTCACTGCTTCGTCCGGTGCCGACGGCGTCGCCAAGACTTCCGTTGTCAGCAAATTGCTACGAAAGCTGTCTGGAGAATAAATTTACTGACTTGGTAAATCAACAGGCCGCTATAAGTCATTATACTGGCAAGATATGCGCCCAACCATCTCTACGACGTTTGATGAAGTCAAATGCATGTATGGCGCCTCTTTCAGAGATCGATCAACGCCGAGAGCTTTATCATTCATTCTTTTAACGATTTGGCCTCTACTATAATGTCTTTAACGATAACGTTTGATTGAGAAAGTCAACGAAGTGCACCAGAAGGTTCGACTGCCACGCTTCACACTGGTTGGCAGAGAGGGACCAATCCCTCTTCATGACAAAACGCGGCCACGCACTGCACAACAAACCTTACGAAGGTTAAGAGACCTGGACTACAGAACTACTCCACATTCTCCGTACTCGCCAGATCTCTCGCCTACCAGCTTCTCGTTGTGAAAACACCTTGATAACTTCTCATACGAGAAACGCTTGAGAACTCAAGCTGAGTCGAAAGGGCCTCCAACAAATTCATCATTTCCAGAAGTTCATAATTTCAATCATCTAGTTCATAAAGCATGCTTCTCATTTTTATTGGGAAGAATATGTAGAGTTAAACGGTTGTTAATTTGACTAAGAAACCTTGTTTTCAGCTGAAATATATTGCCTTAAGAAATCAGGTTGAAACCACTCTTCAATTCCCGAACGACCTAAGAGGTCCACGGTGCGCATCTATGAGTATGTGCTTGCGCATGCATTTGCGCATACGTCTGCGTTTGCGTATTACATCACTGAACGGTGGAGTACTGAGGCTGGCTGATTCTAGCTCGGTAATATGATCTTCCTGCAGTTCTGGTTTAACCTTGCAAAGCATTTTTCAGATCTTAACCACGATGTAACCCTAAGCGAAGTATCTTTTTGGCTGCCGTTCTTCCGTTCGGTCTTCCTACTAGTTCATTCGGACAGGACACAGAAGCAAAACTAAAAATGAAATGAAAGAGGAAAAGATGAATGACCTTTCAGCGACGATGCAGAATCTGAGCCATTAAACATTTAGTTAATCAAATTCTTATTTAGCGAAGGATTGTAAGAGTACAAAGCTGCAGAAATAAAACCATTATACAATATGTGAGGCATAGGAAAATGCACAGTTCCCTTTGTGAGGTACACAAAGTGCAGTTTTCAGTCTGCTGCTCATTAGTATCTGATTTGGTATCACTAGAATAAATCGTTCTTTCATGTGTGAATGTCGTGCCAATAAAGTAAGAGCGAAACAAGATTGTCTTGCCTTACAGAAAAAAACCAGTTGCTGATACCAACCCACTTGCACAGTTGGCAGTTGTAACGCATAGTACATCCTTACGACACTAAAGCAATAAGAAGAACACCTTTAAATAAATAAGATTGCTAAGATTGGAACTCGCTAAAGCTTTTAGTTAAGGAAAAACGAGGGAAACCAGCGAAAAATCAGCGTCGTTGCTGGTAATGGTTAGAATCGAGGACGAGTTTGTGCAGCGAATACAGTGTTGGTGGTGTTCCAAGAGGCAGCCATGCCGCCTATAGCGACTTTACCCCGTAGCGCCTAAATTATGGAAGGGTAGCCTCTAGTTGTTAGCGCGTATAGGTCACGGGCAAGTGTGGCGCAGTGGCTTGAGACGCACTGTGACGTACACGTGGTCGCTGGTTCGATCGTTTGCCTGGGGTCACCAACCCTTTCATCCTCACGGGGTCGGAGAATTGGTACCAGATTTGTCTGGAGGGAATGCACAACTGCTGTGATGGAACGGTTGGCCACTGTCTTTTTCGTCTTTGTATGTCACATGTCTGTTGCTAACAGAAGTTTATCGCATTTCCTTTCGTAGGTTGCCGAAGTTATATAGTTTTTCTTGCTCAGCTGCACAGTTATTTAGTTGGTAAGCAAAATATAAATCCTCGAGTCACTTCTCGACAGCAAGTAAACACTAGTTCGAAGTAGAATGCTCAAATTTGCAAGAATTTGCTGCCAGGGACGGACTTTTTGAATTTGCCACAGCGCACAATCTCAATCATAGTTTACAAACGTTTCAGCAGTGATAGCAATACAACATGAACCATCTACCGATATCGAGAAGGGTAAGGAAAATAAGGGTCAGAATGAGGATGAGACTGTATGAGCGCTAGTTGAGCGAACTAATTAGGCGAACCCATAATGCTTCCCATATCCCTTCCGTCATGAGCGGAGTTTTAGAAGAATAAACCAGAGTTGATGCTCAGAGAAGGACTTTGGAAAGCTTCGTAGTTAGCACGACTTAACAAAGCTGCTTAAAACGGTGTACAAAAGGCTACGCTAACGTGAAACTTCGTCAGATATCGGAGGAATAGCTTGCGAGAAAGTTTATAAGAAAGCGACACAAAAGCTTAAATGGAAAGAAGAAATGCGGCTAGCAGTAAACATAGTTGATATAAGAAACATACGACGGTATAGAGAACGGAAACTGTTCAAAAAATAGTTGTTATAAATTATGTGTTTGCATAGTTTAGCTTCCCAAACCAGAAGCACCAATTTTTTCACAGACCTTGCCAAAGCCGGCAAAATCTAATTATTACTCTAATTGATATATGACCTTCTTTGTAGAGCTTTTCAAAGACTTTTTATAACGCTTCGACTTCGTCTTCGTCATGGCTTGATGTCGGTGCGTAGACGACGAAGACTGTCAAGGCCAATCAAGGCGTTACTCTACATCTCCACGACCATAAAAGCCCGATTCGGGTTGTAATTTGTTCGAATAAATCGATGTTTGAAATCAAACTCATGTGGACAAGAAGTCTTACGATGTCGACTCTTTTATTGTCGCGTGCATCAAAGAACAGCTCTTCATCTGTGTTATAGACGTCGTTGAATAGGTGACGCTTGCTTGTCTCGGCCAGCCCGATGACGTGCTACCTTATCCGTCCTTCTTGCATAATCAAGTCCTTAAGCGAGGACTCAGATGCAAGTGAGAGTGCCTTGTAGGTGCAGATCGTCACCTTAGCCCTTCGAAAACAAGATAGCCTAGAAAGGAAGTGAGATTTCAGTAGTCTCTTTGTACTCGTAGCGAGACTCTTTCGGTCCCAGGATAGGAGAGCCAGCATATTTTACTTTGTCTATGCCTACTTTGTATATGCCCACGTGTTGCTTGCAGAGCTTTGGATGTGAAAACTGGTTAGAATCGCGGATAAGTTGTCATTCTCCTCCAGTGTTAACTACAAGCTTATTTGTTGGAGGCAACTCCTATTCATCTCACACGTACTTGCCGACCACTTAATTGCAAGCTTTTGATCTAACTGATGCGTAAAATACATTCCCTCATAAGCAAGAGCTCTCCTGCGCACGTATGCATGAATACGTCCTCGTAAGCGCAGAAGATGAATGCCAAATCGGTCCAGCAGAAACTAGGTGTCCATCCCCTGGATCCTTTCCTTAAGGAAGCATAGAGTGGCTTTGGGCCGTGATTAACTCTCTATCCCTCACCTGGGCCAGCGCTACGGTGCCTCGCGACTAACCGGCATGAAATCACTCTATAATGAAGATTACTTGTTTTACGAGCCATATTGTGAAATTATTGGACGGTTAGCGCAGTGAAAGTTATGCCGCTCATCACAGACACGGTACTGGCTCGATAATGCCTCACGCTCACGAAGACTCTCATCACTCCGTGGTCTGAAATTTTTTACCCGACTTGTCTACTTGTCTGAGAAAAGTTGACTTTCTGCATCGAAGTAAAAACTCTTTACCCAGATATCTAGAGACTCCAATGAGAATCACTTCAAGTAGCCTTCAGCAATATAGATGACGAAAGAAGAAATGCTCAAGCAGCGGCTCAACGCACGCTCAAAAACTTGAAGGACCTTCGTTGATCATGTTGCTAGGAAGCGGATCAGATGCTATTAGTGTTACCATCCGTACAGTAGATGTAAAAACAGTTCGTGTAAAAATTAATGTGAAACTCTGCTGTTATTATCATTTCTCCAACCATCGACATTAGAATGCATCACATGTCTTGTTCACCTGAATATCGAGATTTTTCCACATTTGACACCGTCATACGTCCTTGATTAGTAACACATGCTCGAATTTAAAAATCTTCCTCTCACTTGCATATTATCTCAGTCTGCTATTAACCCCTATCACCTATGGTATGTTCAAAAATGCTGGCTTACTCCGCTTAGGTAGTATTCAGGTTTTTCAAGCATCGGTGAAGGTAAGAGAAAGGTAAAATAAAAAAAGATACCGCGGATGTGTTGGTTCTTTTGTCGACTACTTCCACCATACTCCTGTAAGTAGTCAAAATCACCGCTCTCATGCTCCTGTTCAGTACAGGAACTAGGTCGTCGAGTATTTGTAGCACTTAAGCGGGAATTAGAGAGCTAGATTGTTTTAAGAAATAATAATATCCTTTACTTGATCAATGAGTTTCTTGTGCACTGTTGCGTTTATTGCGAACTATTGCGTTGAACTGTGAAATCAAGCTGCAACATGTTAAGACTTGCTCCTCTGTGGGTTCCGAGGCTGCAGTAAGTAAGGCGTGCTTCTCAGCTATGTGACCATCACCGCTTCGGCTCTTGGATCCAACCACATGCCCTCAACACTTCCAGGCTCCATGTCCATATCTCACCTTATCGTAACATTGTTTTGACGACCCGTTGTAGATGTCCCTTTTCCTATTGCCGTTTGTCTTTTTTACCTCTTCTCTCCGCATATTCTTTTTACATATTGGCTTCCTCACTGTTTACGCGCGCATTTTTTGTACAAGACAAGCTTGTTATACTTAGCGGAATATATAGGAGAATGTTTCAAAACCAATTTTACTTTAATCTCGGTGTGGCTAACAACAAGTGTTCTTTCATTGGTAGCCATACACAGGGTTGAAAAACAAACTTGGTAAACAGCTACCAACAACAACCTTCCTGAATAACCGAGCTCCACTGGGCAAGTTCCCTCTTACGAGTGGTGTGCCACTGAATAAGATTTAACTCGATAGGCCGCTGAATACATCACGTTGAGAGTAGGAACAGTAGTGGACCATCGATTCGAATCAACTGCTCTGAGGAACACAAAGATATGGTAAAATTAGCCGAATAAAGATGTTTATCAATCTCACGCATGCATGTTAATGAAAGAATGCGTTTCGAACAACGTCCTCGGTTAACCGTAGACAAGATATCTTAAGCTAAAAGGTGGGCAGTTCGATCCAAAAAGCTTTACAATGAATCGTTGCTCATTTGTGAACTATTTATAACTAGAGAACGTCCAAACAATAGCTGCTTCAGATTTTTTATCACTACCATCCTGTGCACAGCCCAAGAAGAACAACGACACAAAGTCGCCGAATCATTCATCTTCATCTGAATCTTCATCTATAATTAAATGCTATGACCCCGTAGATATGGCACGAGTATAGCAGTGATTGGAGGTATCCTATTGCACGCATGGGATCGACTCCACGCCGCAAGCTCACCATGCCTTCCATAGTACCACCGTGGATGGTCAGCAAATTGGTACCAGACCTATCTGGGAGGATAGATGCACTGGCTCGACACATCGATAGACCACCTCGTGTCATTGTATAGGTGACCTGTGCATTCGTTCACCTCTAAGGATGCTCAATGAAGCCGAATGCATTGCGCGTCCCTTAGAAATTGATCAAAGTTGAGAGCGTTATCTTTTATAAAAAAAAATAGCTGCACTGGACCGACCAGGAGCTTTGGACGAGTGCATGGAAAAAGACCAACGAGCTATCATCGCTGACACGAGGCAGTTCGTCACACAGTACTCTCGTGCAAATCACACCTGCTATGATGACAGATACCAGCATTCTAAGAAATTATTTCAGAACTGAAAAGTATTCATAAGGTACTGACTAGAGCGCTAGAATAAGATATGCTAAAGGCAAAAAACGAACGATAAAGAAAGGCAAACGTAATTTCTTCAGCGCAATAATGCAGTCACAGTTGTGAAACCACGAAAGTACTTTTCGATTTGCTCTCTCTAAAAAGGAACTCCACTGGCAATTTTCCCGCATTTTATGGCTTCTTGAAGTTAATTTCGCTTAAAAGCGAAATGATGAGACATTGCGCATTTTCGCCCTCACATGCGAACCAGTGCCGTCGAAATTAAAAATTGATTGAATCCGGTTAAACAGAGGCTGTCTTCGAAATAACAACGTTAACCTTTTTAACTCTTTTAATTACTACCTTTTTTTTCTTCTTAATGGCAGGTTATGTTGTGAAATATAACTCGTATGAAATGCTTATATATATGATTATGACTATATGATCTATGATTATAACTAAGCCTCAGCTTAACTGGGTTCAATGCCGATATTGGCTCCCCAGATCAACCCCGTTGAGGGGTGATTGCTGATGGCAAAAAAGATCGATAGAACTAGCTGAGATACACTTAAAGCGAAGGACCCGGATGGTGTAGTGGTGAAGTGCGCTGCTCCCCGGTAAGGACAACAGCGCGTGTTCGTTCTCCATTGCATACACCTGTGCTCCGGAGTTTTGCAAATATCTCAGCATTTCATACGAGTTAACCTTTTTGTTTACTGCCTACTACAATTTTTCGCAGCAGGCTAGTATGTGAAATACAACCGCAATGATGCTGAGCTATTTCTAAAGCAATCGAAATTATTTGCATGCTGCTTTCTGACCCAGTTCAATCTATCATCAATGGCGCTCATCACATTTGTTTCAGCAGCACCACATTTCTCGCTATCACCCCACTGCCATAGATTGTCTGCCTGCATTTACTGCAGCACTTGGGGATGCAAGTTAACTGCTTCGATTCCATGTTTGGCCTTTCACGTAGCGTGTACTGCGAGATTGCAGCTGGACATTTAAATGGTGCCATCTGAAAGTCTCCACAGCTTGGAATATGTTCTCTTGTGAAGGAACACAATGTCGCATCGCAATTAGTGCACAGCTTCTGTCAAGGTGGGCTATTAAAGTGTGGCTCAATGTCGTTACTTCTTAGACTATTGGATACCCTATTCCAATTTTCCTCTTAGCTGTGGTGTAACTGATGCTCGGTGTGAGCATTTAATTCCTGAAAATTTCTTCATTTTGGCGTTTCCATCAAGGCCGAGATCTACCACAGCTAACCAGATTGTAGGCAGTTCCCAATTCAACTAGGCTTACAGATGTCGAAATAATCCTGCTCAATGTCAATACCAACTCACAGAATCTAATGTTGGTTTGCGAAAATCTCGTCTTCAGCTGGACGATTTCGTACTGTATATCGCAAGCCATCGAATAATGCCTATAAGCACCAGCCCATTTCATTGCCATTGTGTCCAAAACAAAATCGCGTCGAAGAAAAAAATACATCGAAAACACAGTCGAACACTTTTCAGGTCGGATCATTTAGATCGATGGAGCGTCCACCTGCGTTGGAAATCTTAATGGCAGAAGTTGATTTGACTTTGATGTGTTAGAAAGCCCATTCTACCAGAACTATGTTTCAGCCAATGCTATTGAACATCATGTTTTCGTCTCATCATTTTGAAAGGCAGATAAGATCCTAAAATTTCAATAAAGAAAATATGAATGGACATGTGCATAGATAATCCGTCTATTATGCTTGCGTCAACACAGTTTCCGTTTGTTTTTTCGCTCGCGTCGCAGTAGTCGCCCATAAATGTGCTCGGGCTCTGGCATTGGTTCGGCTAGTTGGCAGTTATCTTCTACCCTTAACAGCGGTGCTGTCGTGCCTCACTCCAGGTCCGCCTAACATCTCAACACTCTAGTGTCGGTACAGTTAGTACCAAACTTATCTGATATTGGCTAACTCTAACTGGTTTACTTAAGAAGACCGTACAACAGTTATTGTAATACTCCAGGAAAGGATTCGACCAGCAGTCAATGATATTCTTTGACGAAAACGAAAATCTTCAAGCAGCAGCCGAAGTGGCACTCGACAAGTTTGGTGACCTTCATAATGATAGGCGTGAAGAAACTAAATGAATGCAAGAAGTACTGGAATTCTCACAGCAGATGTGAAGCCAAGTCATGGAAGATATTTTGGGAAAAGGAAATAGAAGACCCTCATTGCCACCGCGAATGTTAGTTGAGAGGTGTACCTCTTAAAATCCGTAGAATGTCAACACTGTGGCATTGCCAGCTGCTCACCACAGGCAGTCCCTGACCTTTACGGATCATAGGGAAATTTGTTGCACTCCCTCTCGGCTTTTCTAGGACGGCACGATTCACATGACAACAGGGATCCTCGCAATTAATTGCGAGGATCCCTGTTG
>UYYA01005457.1:0-21494 GCA_900624975.1 Angiostrongylus costaricensis | reverse complement strand
GTCGAGACGTTAGCCAAATAACCATCATCGCCGAGGAGAATGAAGACGTCGAAACGTTAGCCAAATCATCATCATCTCCATGAATGATGAAGATGTCGAAACGTCAACCAAATAATCATCATCTCCAGGAATGATGAAGACGTCGAAAAGTTAGCCAAATAACCATCATCTGCGAGGAGACTGAAGACGTCGAGACGTTAGCCAAATAACCATCATCTCCGAGGATCATGAAGACGTCGAAACGTTAGCGAAATAAAGTTTGTTTACCAACCTCATCTAAGCTCGACAATTCAAGCACGTGTAAAAATGTAACGGTTTGGACAATAGTGTGTTAATCAAGCATTTTTACACTAGTTTACTCAGCTATACATACGATTGTTAATGGGAAGGATACTTCTAATACTCTCAGATATTATCAGGGTTGCAGATTCATTCGATATCGCTTAAGCTTAACAAATTGTAGACAATAGGAGACAATGTGATTCATATGGTGATGGTGCTATTTTTCCTGCAATAAATTAGGTGCTTTTGAGAGTGCTTTGATTTCAGGTCTTTGGGAAGATAGGGTTGTCATCGTTTATGCTTATCGTTGGCGGGACCCGAGTTCTTTATTGGTTGACTGCCTTAGGTAGTAGTCACACAAATGGCCTGCCGTCTAAGTGTTGCATCATCGTGATTGTATTTCATCCTACCGTAAAGAAATAGTAAGCACTAAGTAAAATGATAAACACAAGTGAATTGTTGTAGTAAGTTTCATATTGTCTTTCGGCTGTTCTTTTGAAGAAAAACTTCTAAAGACGTCCCATTATAATCCTTCAAATATTTAAACCAAGAATCGTAACCTGTGCCATCACCATAGCCAAAGTTGTCTTATAATCTCCTACCTTTCAACAGTACAACCAACAAAAAAAGAAATTAAGTGATAAACTAAATTATGTTTCGCATGCATGGTAATAACATGTGAAAAACATTAACCATTTTGTGGAAATGTTCCTAATTCATGAGTTAGTATGACTCTCAAACTTATTTGGATACTTGGGTACTTGGATCGCCCGTCCTCACTTGTTGTGCAGAACCCAGTATAATCTCCATTTTTATCGGAATTTTGCCGGTTTAGCCATTGTAGTCCCTGGAGGCCCGAGATCAGCCTGGTCAAAAATTGCCCCAGCTCGTCACCGCCACAGGCAGTCGCCGCCTTTCTGGATCAGAGGGAGATTTGCCACCATGTGACTAGTTTGATGCCAGGACGGTGGCAGATCCTGGTATTGGCTTACGCTTAGCTGAGCTTGCTGATGGGAACACCGGACTCCTCAGCTTGAGACACCCTCCTACGGGAAAATTCCCTTCGTTGTACATCGCAGCCCGACACCCAGGAAGAGCTTCCAGCCGCTATCAGGCGGTAAACGGTTTGGAAGACGACTCCCAAACGCAGAAGATGAGGTATTTTCATCTTGTGAGCTATCCTTCATGAACCGAGACCGGGCTATTCACCTGTGTCTTGCTTATCGAAGACTACCGGTTCAGCTTCCATGTTCTTCAGGGATTAGTATTGTTTTATTGGTGAACACTGTGCAATATCAAGGAAGAATTAACGAAAATGTAGTTATTCGAGTACCAATTGAATGACTCATTCTTGTCTTCTTGAGGTTTATGCAAACTCCTCATAAGAGTTCATAAAGTGGTTGCTCTACGCATCCCGCCAATGTATCTATAGTCGCAGGTTTTGCAAGTTTATGTATATCATACCAGAATTGGTGCGCACCTTGTCGCTTTCGCTAGAGTAAGTCGTAGCACTTCTAACTTGCAGTGCGGGTTTCGAATTCACCGACGACGTGGGTGTTCTGCGATTTCAACGTTACCACAGAACCTAAATTGGATTTTTCTAGGCACCTTTCAATAGCACATTGTAAATGAGCGGTAGCTTAAACTATGCCCTTCTTAGACTACAGTTATTATTTCAAGGTTAACTTTTCCTTTGAGCCTAGCTGGAGTGTGACGTTTCGTGGTCACTGCAGAACGATGGCTACTATTCGCATCAAGTCAAACGACTCTTTTCTTTGCTTCGCGTGTACTTGCAGCTATTCGATACATTATTCGTTTACATTTTACGTGACCAGTCACCACTTTTACAATGCTGATCTCAGCACTTCTTGTATTTGATTCGTTTTCCTCGCATTCATTGTCCACAAAGGCTTTCTGGCTTTTCGCGGTGCGGACTCGGCTACTGCTTGAGGATTTCGTCTATGCGTCATTTTCTTTTTCAGCAATCGCGAGATTGTTATGCAGTACACGTTTACTTCCGTACAAAAAGAACACATACAACACAACGATAGCTGACGTTTCGGCAGTATCGCCTTCTTCAGAGTCTGCAAAGGTACAGTGATACGTAATTTACTAGGATCAACACTTCAACAGCACAGATTTCGTCTATTTTATGAATGACGTAGAGTGCTGGTCGAGTCGATTCTCCTTGCAACATTGGAGATAGTTGTTGAGCTAAGGCGTTCGTATGTGGATTGGAGGAGACCGTTGGAAAGTGAGTTCAGCTAGCGCCTTTGTTTCTTGTTCGACGCCACCATTAACCACTGCGCTGCGAGTCTCATATCATGATCTGTAAAACAACTGAAAGTGCGAGAACAGATGATCGATTTGAGGTACGAACGCGTCGGTCCGACATTTCGCCGGTGGTCCTAGGAGACACCGGTATTCTCGTATAGTCCATTCAACATTTCTCTTCGTCGATCTTTCGTCTGTTCTTCTCGCTATACGACCGGCCCATCCATGTTTCGCTGTCAATGTGCCTTCTGTCGGGTCTCTAAGATGAGATAGATGTCGAAAATCAGAGCTTGCCATCCGGCTAGATGTTGTATTTGTTCGTTATATTTCAGAAAACATTGTTCATGTTCTCTCCCATGTCTAGCAGCTGCTTTCTTTATACTGGAAAAACGAGTTTCCATGGAAGAGGAGTGCTGTAGATAGAAGTCCCACAAAATGGTTTCCATTCTCATTTATTTTTCGCAATCCAAATTTTCCGATCCTTTATTCGCTTTCGTTTTCTATTCTGGTATTGAAGTCTCCCAGAACAAATTTGTAGCACGCTTTATCAATGCGAATAACTTCCACGACTGATATTAAAACGCATCTAATTCGTACCCATCAGCTGCAATTGTGGGTGAGTAGTAGTTGGTGGTAGTGATCTTATGACGTGTCGGTTGAAGACGGAAGAAGGAGGGATCATGTTAACGGGAGAGGGTCTCGTACCAGTTGACTATGTGTACAGTGGGCAGTTGGACGACAAAGCCTACGCCACCGACATTTCATGACGGGACCTTTTCTCCGCGGATAACAAGGATCCAGCTGTATAGTTGGCGTATGTTAATCTTCCTGTTTTGATTTCTTGTGGAGCGATCACATGAAATTTTATGCGGTCTGCGGTTTTCAGAACGGTCATTGTACGTCCACAGAACCAATACATCCATGGCGCGTCGTGCATGTGTTCGTCAGATCCAGTTCCAGTGACGCCCTGCGCAAACCGAGATTTTGTGGCCTCTCACCGATCGTCTTAGCGCCTGACATCATAGACAGAAGCACCTAGTGCGCGGTGTACTGAGGCTGGCCTACTGCTGGCTGTGCAATTTGGTTTTTCCTGAAGTCCTGACATAGCCTTTCATGGACGTTTTCCAGGTCTTCACCGCTATGTCGGTCACAGTGAACTGTCTTTTCGGCAGCGATTCCTTCGTTCGATCTTCCTATTGGTTGATTCAGGTATGATATTAAAGTCAAAATCAAAAATGAAAGTAGAAATGTAAAGTTGATCGACCGCCCGAGAACGATGTAGAAACCGAGCTTCCGGTTTTCCTATATGGATCCTACCTTTTGGCGCAAACCATTTGGAAATCTTTTTTTTTCATATGGAACCCCACCTTTAGGTTTTTCTCGGGTAAATTATTACGCTCCAAATCTAAAGTCCAGCAACTCAACACATGTGTTCATCTTTTTTAATGCAGATGAGAAAACAGTCAGAAGACATTTATGTTTACAATAGAATAAAGGTAGAATTGGAGATTCTACCTTAACCATCAAGGGGATCACAGAATTTTTCATGCCATTCTCTGGATCATCGCCAATCTTTGATTCGAGTGTAATAGCTCGCAGATTAACTAAGGGTTAAACAGCTAGGATCATCTTATAAGAGAGCCATATGCTGATGTATCGATAAGTTGTAACGTCTATTTTTCCTTCATATCACATGAAGAGTTCGGGAATGGCTTCCAAAGAGGTATTTCGACATGTTTAATGAATGAGGTTACATCGAATGACTCTGTTACACATGTGCTGTTTTGACGTGCACAGTGTAGATAATCTAGCAATATCTAAGTGTTAGATGGACTGATACGAATCGAAGCGATTGGGTGACGACGATTTTCAAGAACATTCTGTCCCAGTCCCGTTGACGGGTGTAGCTGAGAGACAGGCAAAACGAAACACCCGCATGGTGTGGTGGTAAACGCATTAGCCCCCGGAAAGGATAGTAGCGTGTTCGTCCCCCACCCTAGACACCTAGAGTCCGGAGTTTTGCAAATATCTCAGCATCGTTGTAGTTGTATCTAGCATAATAACTTGCCGTGAAAATTGTAGTAGGCAGAAAATAAAATGAAACATTATTATGTCTTAACCTATTGGTCCGCTACACAGCTGATGATTGATCCAAACTTAATTCGTTACATTCCTCTTTAGCAAACCCGAGGTATTATTTCATATCCTCATTTATTTACGCACAAGCTGACATTTCGGCGAATTTCGCCTTCCTCATAACCTAGAAAGGTCAAGTTGACAGGAATCTACCCGGCGAAACACCGCCATAACCAAACAGAAAAAATGCTAAACCAAGATTACAATCACATTGAACACAAAATAGCTTCTTTGCACACTCACCGCTTTCTATAAGTCCACCACTAAATATGTTACGTGGAGACCAACTGCACAGAGTTCACACGGAATCGTATTGTGCCCATCTCATCAAAATAACAGGCTTGTATACTGTCCAATATCACGCGTGATAATGAGGCATTCTTTCCTGCGGTTCATTTTCGGATTTCTGGAATTAATCCAGAACGCCTAGAGAATTTTGCGCGCTTGTGTTCTAATTAATTAAAAAACTTAATTGTATTGGCCGACGTAAGATCATCAGCAGAAAGCAAATTTTGTTTTCATACGTAAACACAGGATTTCACATATTGCTGTTTAATTCGTAATTCCACAAAGAATGCCTATTACAAACCAACTGCAGTTGCCTCTTCATGTACTCAGTTTAGCTTCGGTTACTGGTTTTTTAATCGGCTTTTAAAGGATGCAAAACAAGGAAAAGCATATTGGCGATGCTTCCCGGGTATTTTAATATAAAACTAACGAGCAATGACTAAGATTTCCTTACCTTTATAGACAAGTGATAAGTATTTTTTAATCCAACAACTATCGTCAAACACCAGTCTTCATTCTCGTGTAAGTTCATTTTTGGGCTGAACTTTTCTTCCATATCGTTTAGGTATTTAGAACACTTCATTCGAAAACAAATAGAAAGTTAGGTCAGTTTCACTTTTACGTTCTTGTTGTTAACAAAAGTTGGAAGGCCGCTGAAACCTCAACTGTGGTTTCAGGTACGCACTTGCCTTCTCAACAAGCATAGATCGACAAATTAATTGGAAAAATGTCAAATTATAGGGTCTTGTGAACAAAGTAATGATAGTAGTACAGTTCCCAACAGTTAAGCGATATTTAGCTTCAGAAACCTGATGCTAAGAAAAGAAACGTGTGGTAACATGTGGCAAATCCCGTATATGAAAATGGTAATGGAGAAAATTATCCGCAATACTATAAGAGAACAGATGTTATCAGCCAGCTTGAGTGAAGAGATGACGGAATCCTTTTTACTAATTAAAAACGAAAACCGAAGAATCACCAGATTTTTCCCAAGACTATGAATGCAGTAAAAAAAAACAGCGTTTTCGCATGGCCAATGCGTTCATACTGTCTGTATGGAGTCTTAGAATCCATACCAAACTTTATGAAGTCCTCCAGTACACCGAAATATTACAAAATGATCTGCATTCATTGTGGGACTGTTGGTCCCATGCCTTCAAGAAAGTTGTTTTCTTACATATGAGGCTAAACAGTTTTGAAGCCAAATCCCATGACATGAGAAGAAGAAATATACACTAAAATCAATAAGGCTTAGAAAGCTTAGAAAGGGAAAACTGCGGTATAGAATATTCGAAAAGATGTTACTGCTTTGAGAATAAAACTATAGAAGGAGATGAGAAGACGCTTATGTATTTACTGACCAGTTAATGGCATATTACTCATAAGATCGATGAAACATTAAAAAACGATTGTTTCGAAGGACATGTCTTATCCAAGATTACGAAAGAATTTGAACTGAAGGCAATTCTTTCGACTATAAGGGACTCAGATAATTGTGACTAAGAGAACGAGTGAACTGACTACAACATTGAACACTTCCCATGGTTGTTATAAGGCCATCGCTTTGAGATCATGACAATAGTACGTAGCAATGAGCCTACATGCCAGATCGAAGACGTGCTACAGGACGGGACTAACAGATGACTGATCAGCAAGATGTCTCTGTACAGTCTATGTCTTCTTGATGAGCAGACATAAGACTGTTGACACCCATTTCTGGAATGAACACTATGCCAACAATCTTGTGTCTGATCATCAAGGAAAAGTAGGGTTATCCATATTCCCTTCCCGAGGTTCCCGGCAACTTTGTCCCGACAATTCTATGGAGCAATTTTTGCTTTGTTAATGCAGCTTAATTTGAATTGAAGAAAAAAGACTACTGATTATAAATCCTCCGAAAAAAGGAAACAAGACAAAACATTAAAAGTCCACAACAAACATTAGAGTCTAACAAAGTCAATACTTCAGTGCTACTAAGAGTGTTACCCATACCAACTGAGAAGTGTTCATTAACATAATAAAGTGAACGGAATCACACTCAATGTGAATGACTAGAAAATTCTAGCCGGATACTCTTCAACTTATTGTCTTCGAACAGGAAAAAAAATTAAACGAATTAACGAGAGCTTAAGAACAAAAGTGGTCCGACCCTTCAAATTTCATGATTTGTTGTCAAAACGACTTCAAAAGTGAATATGCGTATATAAGATGCCATTAATGAGCATAAGATATTGCATTAAAGCCATTGCTAATTCAGCATTAACATACGGTCACTGACATCGAGAACCGAATGGAAGCAATTAGACCGCGACAGGGTGCTGAGCTAAGTGCTGGGTAGCATTGCTGCAGCGATAACAAATGTAGGACGGCAATGATTTTGCACTCTCGATTGTCATACCAATACACACGTAGTGGTACCAACGTGCACATCCGGCTTCACAGAGGATCCATTCAACAGTCTCACCTGAAACTATTTAACATCAAACAAGTTACTTTGCTGCATGTGCACAAATATAATCTTTGCAGTGAACCACTGTGAATAATGATTTCATAAAAGCATAGGAAACATTGAGGGCGCGTGTGGCGCAGTGGTCGGAGGCGCCTTGCAACACACATGTGGAATAGATCTTCACGACCGTGGTCCACCAAGCCTTCCATCCCTCTGGGGTTGGCAAATTGGTACCAGACATGTCTGGGAGGATAGCAGCACAGTCTCGATACATTGGTAGACCACCACGGGTCATTGTAAAGGCCAGATATGCATTCAATTACCTCGAACGGTACTGAATGAAGTCGACATGGCGCACCCCTCAGGGGTTTCAATTCCGAGAGCTTTTTTTATAATGGGTTACGCTGCCCATACACTACATAAATTATTCCCTTAAGAGACAGAGAAGTCTGCACTTAGCACTTTTGGTTCGACGTGAGTTGATTTCCACTAATATGGCGTGAGAAACGACCGTTTTCAATGTTAGTGAAAAATTGCAGCTTAAATTAACCTCATAGGATTTCCTATGCTTGAGGACTCGGAAATTAATTTCGAATTTGTAATTCCATTACTCCTGCACTTGCTTTGGCAACGGTTTTTTCAAACTTTTTTTTCCGACTGCTGCACTACGATACAAAGCTCATTTCATGCACTCTCGCACTATAGAACTGATAATGATATAATTTACGTATTTTAGAAATATCAAAGGTTAGAATTTCTACAAATCTACCTTCATACCAACTCGTACGTAGGTATCGCAAATAGCTGGAGACATTAATGAGGTGTGGGGCTAAGGAATTGTTAATGAAAGCGAGTGCAACGTTGGTTCTGACGATTTCATAATAGCGAATTTGATCTTGCAAATGAGGATTTCGCTGACATCCATCTGCTATTGAAGACGATGAATTGAAGGAATTGGTTGAAGACAATACAAGCATAATTATATGAGAAATTGCAGAACTCGATATAAGCATCATCTCAACTTTCTCAGAACATCTAACAAATTGGAAAGTCGAAGAAACTCGACAGATCGATGCCGTATCAATCAAATAAAAATAAGAAAATCGTCATTTTGAGAGATCATCGGCGTCTTTTCTGTGCAAGCAGTGCGACCTGTTTTGCGCCCGCATTTCAACTTGCGACGAGAAATAGATCCTCTACAAAGCCCACGATGATCACCTCAATAGATGCACCACGATGAATCTCAACAGCATCTAACAAAACTAAAACTGCATTGGAAGGAGTTCAAGTTGACCATCTGGCAGTTCGTTTTTGGTCTAATCAATCAGATCTTACTCATTCCTGGTTAAAAAATTGTGGCGAAAAACGTGTACAGCAAGACGACGAAATGCACCACAAACTTCAACGACTACCTCAGCATTTGCCAACACGATTGGCACTAGTCCTTGCAAACGATGACGCGCCATCAGACGCTGTACTACCGACGCTGTAAAGAATGAATGAACTAGGCAGTGAAACTCTGCCTCCTCCACTGTATTCGATAGACATGTCCACCAACTATCACTTCTTCAAGTCTCTCGACCACTTCCAGCGCTAGGGATGCTTCAGAAACCTAGGCAAAGGTGAAGCTGCCTTCAACGATTTCATCGCCTCTACAAGACCAGGATTTTAATCAACCGGTGTAAAAAAAAACTTACTTTTCATTCACAATGTAGTCACTTTTTATTTACTGTCTATTGTTTTTTATGTCAGTGTATGATACAAATTATAACCACAACGATGCTGAGATGTTTGCAAAATCCGGACTGTAGATGTCCGCAGTAAGATCGACCACAACTCGTTCCGGTGGCTAAGGCGTTCACCATCACACTATGGAGTTCGTTTAGCCCTTTTCAATCCCTTTGACAGGTGAATGCTAATAGCACCTATAAGTTAAAAACACGACTGAGAGAACGGCGAAACGAAGGAGCCGCATGGTGTGGTGGTGAACGCGTTAGCCCCTGAAAGGGTAATGGCGTGTTCGACCGCAGACACCTCCAGTCCTGAGTTTTGCAGATATCGCGTCATTGTGATTACTTTTCATCGTCAAAAATGTGTAGATTCAAACGGCTTGTGAGACATACCATTTCGAAAACATAGGATGAAATCGTGCAGTAATTTCTGAATAACTCAGTAAAGTGGTAAACACTGATTTTATGGATTTCAGAACTCATAACTTTGCAATTTTTGCCTTAAGACTCGTATTCTGAATCTAAAAGCAATTGAGGAAGGGCTATTTCGTCCACAAAAACGAGATGGCATCTCCAAATGCTCTGCTGTGGCCTACGAAATTTTCCTTTGAGATTTAATAACGCAAATTTTCTTTCATTTCTTCCGGAAACATTAATCTTAAAAACTCCTAAACTTCAAAAATTGTATTATCATCTCAAGGAACAATACTCACTCTTAAGTAGATAAAGTCTCTTCTAAAAGCCGATCAGTTTCCAACTCTTCAAGTTCTCTAGTTATCGAAAAATTACCAGCAGTTTGCGAAAAACCAGCTTCAGACTCTAAGTGTTGAACTAAATAAAGTATCTCCATCAATATGTATGAAACAAATAATATGAACAAAATGACATCGTTCAGAACAGATTGATGAAACTTCAAATTCGTCTTCTGGCTGACCAAATACAACTATTTTTTCTAAGGTAAGCACAACATTAATCACCTGTATCACCTCTCACAGATCGAAGAATGACTAGAGCCAACGTCAGAAAATTTTCATTTGTGCCTGTCGCATGCAAATGTCGTATACTGAGTTCTGCTTCCTCTGTAGGCGTTCTGAGCACTATATCCTTGTTCCACGGTTAGCCTTCGTAAACAACTCTAACTATCGAATCGGTGATCTTTCTGCTATGGGTTTGAGATCACGAGCAATCCAACCGCCGACTCCTCCTCTACCGTCGCATGTTGCGAGGAACCGCTTTTCTCCGGTACCCATAGACGGCATTGAGTGGGGGGCATCTCATCCCAACCAATCCCATACGTCTTACCTTATCCTTCTAGAATGCATTATAACGTCCTCAACGGAGGACTCATATGGAAATAAGAGTGCACTAGAAGTACAGATAAGAGTGCACTTTAATTGTACCAGATTTCGTCAAACTAGTACGACCCTGAGATTTCAGTACCCTCTCCGTGGTCAACCTACTCAATGTTGCCGTATTCGGAGCTCTTTCGGGGTAAAGGTAATGAGGCTCAAGTATTTTGCACTATTTAGCATTTGATACATACGGGTTGCTGAACAATGAACGTGGAGACTGGATACATTCACGGGTATTTTGCCACTCTCTTCCAGAGTAGAAATGGAGTTTATATGTTGAAGGCGACTCCTAACCGCCTCCCACGTACTCCCCAGTTACTCATTTGCAGTTTTGACAGAACCGACTTGCAGAATATAATCTTCACAAACGAGAACACACGCACGCATGCATGAACACGTCTTCGTAAACATAAAAATTGTAAGTAAAATCGGCAATATCATTAATAACATCCGGAGATCTACTAAAGCATGACAAAAGATTTCGCAAAGATATAGTTGCAAAATAGAAACACATACGATCAACATTTGAAAATTCACATACCGTATGGTTTCAGACAAGTGTCGGCAGAGCACACTTCATCATCCTGGTGGTATATGATACGTGATCTTTTGCGATCCCTTTTCGATGTATGTTTTCCATTCGAACTGCGCTTTCCTCTTTTAAAACGGAGAAAGAGATGTGGCAATGGGGATGAACGAGCAGGACGACTTCGCAGCAACGTCCAAGCACTAAAACAACTAGCGTTTCTGTAGTACTTTGTCGACAGATGGAGACAACCATCCTACTTCGCATTTCCAGAATATTTAATTTACTTCATTATCTTCCTCAAGTTCGTTAAGTTCACTATTTGAATTTCATAAATATAACTGCAAATGTTTCACTCTATAAATGCATAACCATATGGGCAAATGTCATTTTGCGATATTACTTACTTGATACTTGAATGGCTCGTCCTCACTGGTTGTGCAGGCTCCAGCATAATCTACATTTTCGGAGGTTTACTGGTTAAACCATTATGGTTCCCTGTAGTTCCGAGATTAGCCTAACCAAAATCTGCACCAGGTCCCACGGGCAGTCGCAGCCCTTATGGATCAGAGGGAGATTTACCACAATGCGACTTTGATACCAGGACGGTGGTGGATCCTGGTATTGGCTTACTCTTAACTAGGTTTTCTGATGGAAACGCCGGACTCCTTCTCAGCTTGAGAGACCCTGCCAGGGGATGAATCCCCCGCTGTACATCGCAGCCCGACACCTAGGAACACCTCCCAGCCACGATGAGGCGGTAAACCGTTGGGAGGTGTGCGACATTACACTGGCATTTCGTTGAAACTTATCCACGACAAGCTACATGTCACTTTTAATAAATTCACAATTACCTTTTCTGCTGGTCAAGAATATGAGAACAAGTTCTTTGAATAAGAGGAACCAATTTGGGCAGAACGTCCATATCCAGAACTTCGCATGCTAACAATGACTCAATTACTGACTGAGCTCTAAAAAAGAATAAACTTCCATTGCGAGCGGGATTTTAATGCTTCTTAACACTTTCGCGACGACGCCTAATTTTTTGCTGTGTTCATTGTAACACCTATGAATCAGCCACTCCGGTGGTTTGCAGTTAGCACCGCCCCTTTTCGCGTGATTTTCGTTCTATAAACTTCTGTGCGTGAAAAAAAAACACTTATCTACTATTTAATCAAACTGCTGTCAGTATTCAATGAAATTGTATAACCCCCAAGTCCATTTCTATTAACCTCGGCATTGATTGAATAATTCTTTCTACTTCTGTTCGGCAAACACGAGGTGCTATTTTATTTCTTTATTTACGTACAAGCTGACGTTTCTACGGATTTCACCTTCCTCAGAGCCTGGAAAGGTCAAGTTGACTTCAATCTACACGGCTAAACACCTCCATAACCAAACAGAGAAAACGCTAAACCAAGATTTCAATCACATTTAACATAGCTCTGCACACTCACCGCTTTCTATGAGTCTTCCACTGAGTGTGTCGCGTGAAGAACAACCGCACAGAATTCACATGGAAGCGTAATGTGCCCCTCCCATCAGAATAACAGGTTTATATACTGTCCAATATCACGCGTGATAACAAGGCATTCCTCCCTGCGGCTCATTTTCGGATTCTTGGAATTAATCCAGAATGCCTCTAGAGTTTTGCGCGCTTGTGTTCTTGATTCCTGCGCGAGGATGATAACCCTTACTTCAAAATCTCCGTTATGTCTCTGCGTCCTATGCGTGCCTAATGGAGTATTTGGTTTACGTTTGCCGACTAGGTGTTCTTTTATACGTACGCAGAGTGGTTCACTCGTTTCGCCAACGTATTCGTCCCCGTACGCTTTACAAGAGATCAGATAGACTGTACCCGAACTCATGCAGTCACCGTCTCTACCATTGGCGAAAACTATGCGATTTTGCGTTGCACATAGACGGTCGTATAGGCGGTTACGAACTAGCTGGCGTCTTAGAGTACTCGGTGGCATTTCGATTATCGTTACCGAATTCTCTAGACTGGCCCTTCTTAAACAGCGTTTTATAGCTGCACTTACTTCATTTGAAATGAAGGACAGTATAAATGGGATCTTGTTGTCGTTGGAGTTAGCGTTGGAATACCTGTGGTTTCCTATACACCTATCTCGAGCAACAGTTTCGTAGCCATTAAAAATGGCTATTTGCCGCGCCAAGTTCAGGGACTCCTCTCTCTGCTGTCTTCCTGTGCACACGCTGGTAGCTGTTCGATACATGTTTCTCACAAGCGCCCTTTTCGTGTGAGAGGGATGAGAGGAGAGGTAATAAACCAGGTTGTTTTTACTTCTCGGCTTTCGATACCATTTCGTAATGTAGCCGTTTTCTGATGGGCTAATTTGCACGTTCAGAAATGGAAGCCAGTTTTCTTTTGGTTTCTCTCGGGTGAATTTAATATACTCTGACTGTTCGTTCAACAACTCGAAACATNTACACCTATCTCGAGCAACAGTTTCGTAGCCATTAAAAATGGCTATTTGCCGCGCCAAGTTCAGGGACTCCTCTCTCTGCTGTCTTCCTGTGCACACGCTGGTAGCTGTTCGATACATGTTTCTTACAAGCGCCCTTTTCGTGTGAGAGGGATGAGAGGAGAGGTTATAAACCAGGTTGTTTTTACTACTTGGCTTTCGATACCATTTCGTAATGTAGCCGTTTTCTGATGGGCTAATATGCACGTTCAGAAATGGAAGCCAGTTTTCTTTTGGTTTCTCTCGGGTGAATTTAATATACTCTGACTGTTCGTTCAACAACTCGAAACATTTGTCAATTTCTTCTTGTGTTGAACAAATGACCAAACAGTCATCTATATATCTACAGCAGAGTAACGGATCGAGGTCGATTACTGGCGCTTCCACCTTAGACATGAATGCAATGGCAAGACTTGGTGCCAGTCGTTGTCCCATTGCCAGCCCTCTCATTTGTGCGTAATACATCCCGGACCACCCGAAGATTGAGCAGTTTAGGCACTCCTTTAAGAATGACACCAACTGCTGAATCGAGAAGCCGTACATGTTTATTGCTCCTTCGTGTTGTATAAGGAGCTCGCTTATGGCTTGCATAGCAGAGTCATTCGACACGTTCGTATAGAGGGCAGCGACGTCGAAGGACTCCACCACGTACGCGCTGTTGGGTCGCGCGTTACGTAGACGATCCAGAAACATTTGGGTGTTCGATAGATGGGCTGGAATGTACTTCAACAACTGAGTAAGTATTAGGGTTATTAACCACGTTATTCTATCCGTTGGCCCGTCCACGCAGCTAATGATAGGTCTAACCTTAAATAAGGATGGATCGGTAGACACGAGATCATCGCTGGATACTAGCTTATGGGTTTTGATAAGTAAGTATAAGACGGGACATGTTGGTAAGTCAATTTTGAGATGAGAGATAACTGATGGTTTTAACCCAGCGGCTCTTGCCACGAATGGGTTAAAGTGGCAACTTTCTTAAACAATAACACGGTCTTGCTGGTCTTTCACTGAATAGGAACCTTGCATTCTGAGAGGTAACATGTGAAGAGCTGACTCAGTGTGCTGGTGAGGAGTGACAGAGGGCTTTTCAAGTGTTCAGGTCTTACTCTGACCGGACCAGCTGTTGTCCAATTCTTCACCGACGAAGTATCATGTCGGATTTCGGAAGGAAGAACCAGTGGTATGAGATATCCATCCTCCTTTGTGGTGGTTTTTAGATTTGGTTTTTCCAATTTAGCGGCTTTTCCTCCTTCCCGCGAGAAATGAAATCTTGCACGAAGGAGAGGCGTTGGTCTGATACCGTTTAGAACATTGAGACTACAGCGAAATCGATTAGGCAAAACCTTCGGTTTACAATGGGCTATTTTGTCATGGTACTCTCCACCGGAGGACTATTACGTCAAGCGATGAGATTGGGGCTTCTGGAATTTCAAGTTACCATGAATATTCGAAGTCGCCATAATAAACTCATACAGCCACTCACCCTGCTCCTTTCATTCTAATCCGTGGATCCCAATATGGGATTCTTCAAACGCTCTTCTGGGTCGAATCTTAGCGTTGAAATCACCAAAAATCACCAGTAATAAAGAAAACATGGTCTTTTTACAGAATTTCTCCAAGTCCATACAAAACGATTCGACTTCTACTTCGCCATAGCTTGATGTTGATACGTAAGTGACGGAGATTGTCAAGGCTGGTATTGATCCACATCTTTTCAAGCTTAAATTTCCTATTCGAATTGTTAGTCACCCTGATAAATCGATGATAACGGCCAGATTCGTGTTAATGAGGACGCTGACGTCATCGCCTTGCCTACTGTCACCTCTTCTGAGGAACAGCTCTCCAGTGGTGTCATAAACAGTCTTGAATGAATGGCGCCTACTCGTTTCAGCTAGTTCGAAGACGTCGTACCTTATTAGTTTTGCCTGCTTGACCAGGTCGTCTGTCGAGGACTCAGATGTAGGTGTGCGTGCATTAAAGATCGTCGTCACCCTATTCCTTTGCGATTTAGGCAGTTTAAACTGGCTCTGAGATTTTAGCAACATCTCCACAGTTGCCGTTTCGAGGGCTCTTTTGAGATTAGAGAGATGATGCTCACTTATTTTACTGTGTCCAGTATTTGATACCCACGCATTGCTCGCAGCTCACTGAACTCTGAACAGGTCCTGGAGATACTCACAGGTAGTTTGTCGGTCTCTCCCAAAATAGAATAGAAGCTTATTTGTTGAAAGTCACTCCTAAAACCGCCTCCAATGCACTTCCCCTTCCCACTTAATTCATCGAAGACTTTTCGCCAAATTGACTCGTAAAATACAATACGCATAAACGAGAGCACACTCACGCGCGCATGCACATATCTTGGTACAAACAGAAGCTAGGTGTCAAATTGGCTCGGCAAAAACAGAGAGTACATCCTTGTACTGATTTACATCTCAGAGAAGCATAAGATCGCTTTTAGCCTGCGGTCAATACCATATCCGCCCCCTGAAAACGTGTCACGTTGCTTCACGACTAATCGGTCTGAGAACCCATTATGAGGTAGATCCGTGTTCTGGCAGTAATAGTTGTGCAAACCTTGCCGAACGTGGGATCTATATGCTCTTGCTATTATTCACTTTCCCAAAGTAGACGAAGTGTGTTTACTCATTGGAGGCGATTTTTTTCCATGTACTTTTGAATTATTTCGCAGCAGCCTTTCGCCTGATTAACATAAGCTTAGATTTTATGGCAGTTTAAGAAATTTTATTCTCCTTCTCTACAACTGTATAGTAATTTACGAGTGCAATGCGAACGAGTTCTGACTACGTAAAGAACAATGTGCACCTCCTAAGTGAAGCGTGTTATCGATGGAAAGAATACATACTTCTGCTGAGTATCCACAGAAGAACGAGTACCAGAAGTTTGTCAATGTGAACGCAAAGTTTTTGTAGAAAAAATATCTTAGAAACTTCGCCATTCGAAAATACGACCATCTTAAATAAATATCGTTTTCAAAGTAACATCATGAGGTTCTTTACAATAGTCACATACCTCCCGTGTACTAACAAAAGCCGTTCCAGATATTTGAACTGTCCAACCGAATAGTCTGAAGCTAGAACAGCTTGCATTCCTTCATGACCTAAACAGAAATCATCAAATTCATACTAAAGCGAAATGGAGAAGAAGTACTTCACATGCCTGAGATGCCGACCCCTATATGGGCAGTCTTTATCATGGACACGTCGTTGGCGCCGTCACCGATAGACAGCGTTACGGCTTTTTTGTTCCTCTTCACCAGATCGACCACTTGAGCCTTTTGAAGTGGCGTCACTCTACAGCAGATAACCGCCTTAAATATTTCTTACTTAGTTTTTGACATAACATTTTTTTGACAAACAGACATTGAGATTTCGAAAACAACACGACCACTCAAGGACTACTCACGCCAATCTGTTTAAAATCATAGGTTTGAATCCTAGAAGGAATCAGAGAAAGCTATTTAACGTCTTCAGATTACAAAAAACTTGACCTCGACCATGTCTCCATTTCAGCTTTTAAAGAATATGATAACTCAACGCCATACAATAATATAATTTCACCTACTTAAATGTTTGAATTCTTTGGACATATTGACTCTTACATTCAATGAATGCATTCGACGCCTTCGATATCCCTTTTTTCCGCAGTCACGAATTTGGGTAACTAAACTTATAACCCAATTATTTATCGATTCACTATGCATGGAAGATGTTCTAACTGCGATGTGTAGCCAAGAGCTCATCTTTCTATAATTCCACGCATATTGTGAAGAAGTCCAACATTGCCATCTGGGAATCACAGTAAGAGTATATTTATATCACTGCTGAACGCAGGAAGTTGCTAACCTATTGCCGAAAACAGTAACATGTCAAAATTGCAATTCTTGTTTCCTTCCAGTTGGCGAAGACACCAGAGCAACTCCGGTGATTGGCGACAATGAATTAGACACGACGACATATATAATATTATTGATATCAGCCGCAGTCTTTCAAGAATTTATGGCACTGTAGACGATACAAGTGACAAACTTCTCACCACTTCCCTCATCATTTCCAAGTACTGAGAACATCTACTAATGGCTCTTATCACTTATAAATAGAAGGTATTCATTGGACGATTTTTCGCCATAAATCGCTTTCACATTCAATGCACGGATCACAGCACTTGTATTCGATTCGCTTCCTCGCATCCATCGTTCACGTAGGTCTTCTGAGTTTTGTGCATGGGCTCAATTGTTGCTTGAGGATATTCCTTTAGTCATCAGTGTCGGTGAATGCTGGTCAAGGCGATTCTCCCTGGATTCCTGAGATAACCGGGCTGCAATGTTCCTTGTTGGACCACAGAGAGTCCAATTTCCCCAGAGAATTCAGGCACCAATTTCCTGACCCTAGCGTTATAGAAGGCTTGGTGATTACGGTGCGGGGTAGAACTAGCACTACTCGCACTCTATTCATTGGTTAGGGAAAAAGAAAATATTGCAGGATACAACCGCAACGATGTTGAGATAATGTTAACTTTTTTATTTACTGCCCATTATTTCCTCATTGCAGGGTATTATTTGTGATACAATCACAATAACGCTGAGCTAACTCGAAAGGCCGACTTTCTATAAAGCTCGGCATAGATAGTTGATATATTTATTTATATGATCTTATAAACTGATGTTCTTGAGGTTGGTACAGGTCTCCGTTGTCGTTGTCATTGTTTTTGATGTTATTGATCGATGGTTGACGTTACGGCGACTTCGCCTTCCTCAGAGTCCGCAAGGGAGTCCCGCACGTAACATCACGGGGATCAGTTTATAAGATCACATAAATTAATATATAAACACTGAGATATTTACAAAACTCCGGACCGAAGGTGTATGCGGTGAGCAACAAACGCGCTATTACCCTTTCCGGTAGGCAACGCGTTTACCACCACACCATGCAGGTCCTTCGTTTCGCTTGTCTTCCAACTAGCACTATTGATCAGTGCCCCCGGAAAGGGTAATAGCGCTTTCATTCTCTACTGCATACACCTGCGGTCCGGAATATTGCACATATCTCAGCATCATTGTGGTTGTATCACACATACCCTGCAATGAGGAAATAATAGGCAGTAAATAAAAAAGTGAACATTGTGATTTCGACTACAGTCTCAGCTTAACTCGGTTCATTGCCGATTGGGCGCCCCAGATCAATCCCGTTGATGGGTGATTGCTGATGGCACTGATCTATAGAACTAGCTGAAAGACAGGCGAAACGAAGGACCCGCATGGTATTGTGGTGAATGCGTTAGCCCTCGGAAAGGATAATCATTGTGATGCTGAGATATTTGCGAAACACCAAATCGCAGGTGTATGCGGTAGGGATCGAACACGATATTACTCTTTCCGGGGGATAACGCGTTTACCACCACACCATGCGGATTCTTCGGAATACATACCTACACTTTTCGATTACATATTTTATTTCCTAAAAAGGAAGTAGCACACCAAGTTTCACGTGTTTTTTGTGACCTAATATACTTTACTATACATACGTCATCGGTGTCGATTCGAATCTTGTATAATGGAGTAGTGGAAGCAAAGCCAAAATAGTGAAAGAAACCCTGGAGAATCGGCATAAATAAAGGATGACTACTTTCGTTTAATATCGTTAGTTTTATTTCTTCAGAAAAAAATAAATGGGAACGGTGTATGTGTTAGAACGGCTCCAAACAAACTGACCGCACACATGGTGGCGACTTCAAGGAAAATTCGCTCGAGCCGCTCGTCGAGCGCGAAGGCGAGCGAGTCGCCGTTGATGACCAACGCCACACTGGCATCGCCGTCTTGCGTTTCCGTTGGAGAGCGTTGTGCATTCACCACTGAAACCAGACAAGCTTGAAAGAATTCCATTCTCACTCATCTCAAATCGCTCGCCATATAGGTTGGTCTGAGTGTTCAGTAATCCTGTTATCGCAAAACATATTGTATTTTCAATAACATATTTGTATTATTTTTTATTTGTTTGTTTTTGTTGTTTTTGTTGTAAAATATTTGTTTGCCTAAAAACGTTGTCACTAACACTATCACTACAAGTACTCAACGTTCTGGAAACTTCTAAACAAAATTTAACCCACGTAAATAGAAAGTGGACACTTTTCGTTTCCAACTTCGAAGCATTTTTCAAAAGCGCTTTGCATAAGATTCATGGGAACATGGAACGAGTTCTAGTACGTAGAATGAACGCATGAAAACAACGCAGGAAGTGGGAGAAGCTCCTACATAAACGCGCGATAGTTCCATAAGCTGATGATGAACATGTAATGGAGGAGGGATATTTTCTCGCCTTTCTACTGTTCCATTTCTTAGGCAATGACTGGTTCCGGAAATCATGCACAGTAAATGGCTCCGATCATTGTATTGTTTGAAGGACTCACAATACGACGTAAGATGGAATGGCAGTTCTGACAGGCGGTACGTTATTCTTGTCACTCAGGAAGTACAGTAGGTGACTCAGAAAAATCATTCAGTGGGCGTGAACACATAGGAAGTCAGCTACTGTGAGGTGGATTCTGCCAAGAATTGTTGTAAATCCGACTAGTCTCCGTAGAATTCGAGGAGCTCCGTAGTATATCATTGTCCACAGGTGATTCATATCTTGGACGTGGATAACTTTTGAACAAAACTTGTCCTCCCCCGGAAACCTATTGAATGCTGACAAATAGTGAATTGTTTTAGCTTTAAACGGAGCACACACATCTGTAGAAGCGGACTTCATGGCGTTGTTGGAAAATAGCCCGTAGTAACGATAGGTCCCAAAGGTGATGGCTCAAAATCTAAAATATGGACTGTATTCGAAGTACTATTTTGGAAAAGAAAAACCAATTTTCCAGATTTAAATGCTTCTTTCAACTTCGCCCGTTAGATTTTCTTTAATCTATAGGTCGGCTAAGTTCTGGAAGAACTCGAGAGCTCTAAGACGGAAAATCTGTCTCTAATTTTACACCGCTGTCGATTGCTTCTGCTGAAGACCTGGAAACGTCTCGGATTGAAAACACGATCGACCTATGGAAACGAATAGAAGTTTTACGAGAGCCAATTTATAAGGGTGTGAGATCTAGTATTCAGGAAAAATGACCTTAGGCTGTTATATTTGGTATCTGGTCACCAGGCGGCAGTGGTTTCGGCGTTACTAGTACAAAGCTGTCGTTGGTGAAAGGTAGAGGACATACGCAGGACTCGATCAGATCTAAGCAGTCCTTTCAATATGTGGTCAATGACAAGATCCCCGAAATTCCTTTCTTACCATATCTTGTCTAAAACATTTAATTGGCCGCTTTTGACATTGGTTTTTCCAAGCACTTAAAATTCCGTTTGCGACAAGCACATCGGCAGCACTAACTTTTTGGAATTTCAGATTAAAACTTAAGAGATCCTTCTATTCTCAGCTGCCAGTGTTATGGAATGAAGACATCCAGTCTTTCTAAACGTTGCATCGGTGGTATTTCACTATAAATAGGCCATTTAAAATTGATATTATTCTCGACGGAGGTGTAAGAAGCGCAGTAGCTAGACATTCCGTGCAAAACTGGCACGGTCGCTTTTCGACCCCACAATGCACAAGCCATGCCGAACTTCCACCTAGAGCAGAGAAACTGATGCCATAATTCTCCGTGAAAAGCTCCCTTTGACCAAAAAAGATCAGTGACTGCCGTCGACGAACAGTTGAGAACTCTCTAGGGGAGCTGTCTCAAAATTCCAAAAAGAATTAATTTGCACAATATTTGATGTCGGATTATATTAAAAATATCTCATAATACGTATATAATGCTGAGATATTTGCAAAACTCCGGACAGCAGGTGTATGCGGTGGGGAACGAACGCGCGCTATTGTTCTTTCCGGGAAGTGGCGCACTTCACCACCACACCAGACCCGGAAGGTGTGGTGGTGAAGTGCGCCACCTCCCGGAAAGAACAATAGC
>UYYA01005456.1:0-21520 GCA_900624975.1 Angiostrongylus costaricensis | reverse complement strand
TAGGAACGAAGATGGCAAACGAAGAGCAAGACAAAATACCCCACTAGGGACGCATAGTATACAAAAGCATAGCGAGACGATTTTGATATAAAAGTCGCTATCCTCGTACGGGATCCTAAAACACCAACGCACAAACTCGTCGAAGCTTTTTGGATAAATGCCAAAAATCCTACAATGAAGAGCAGAGAGGAATGCTCCGAGATCACGCGTGATCTCACCCCTTATATTCGTATCGATCGTTGATGTGGGAGGTGCAGTCGTCAACCACATGCGACTCTGAGCGGCTGTTCTTCCTCGGTGGAAGACAGGTGAAAAAAGCGGTGGGTTTTTTCGAGAAGCCGTAGATCTCGTAATTATCATGCAGATTTCCATGTTTGTTGTATTGTATGTGTGTGTATTGTTGATTGTGTTGTATGTGTGTTATTGTATGGAAGTAAACAAGAACTGTTGCTGCTGAAACAGTCGTACTTGTCTTAGATGAATCCTTGTTTCAAGACATCAATGTTCCCAACTCAGGTGCTTCGTTAATTTCACAGAAGGAAACCATATGACGAGGAGACACTAAGACGCGCACAGTCGATTCATAGTTAGATCCGTACGTGAATCGGACCACCTTCAGGATAACGGTTCTAAGGCAAGGGGACTTAATGGATAAAGTACTCGGATAGGGCTCCAGAATAATCTACACTTTTTTGGAGATTTATGTGTTAGGGGAGATTTGCGACTATGCAAATATTTTGGAACCAGGACGGTGGTGGATCCTGGTATTGATTTACTCTTAGCTGGGCTTCCTGATGGAGACATCGGACTCCTTCCCAGCTTGGGAGACCGTGCCGAGGACATGAATCTCCTCCCTCTACAACGCAGCCCGACAACCAGGAATACCTTACAATCACGATGAGGGTAAACCGCTGGGAGACCTCTTGTCTTTTAGAGTTCAAAAATGACCATCTGCACATACTAGCAATGTTCATTGCTAGATGCTATTAAATATCATTATTACTCAAGGACGATATTTGCGTTTTCTTAGAAAAACAATACTCTCGCAGTTGTTCTGAATGCACTTCAGTGCAGCAAAAATATTGGTTTGGCCCATGTTAAAATTAGTCTAATTTCATTTGTGAGTACACGTCTAAGAAACGTCTTTTTGTTTATCTGCAAACTTTCCTACTGATGCAATTTGGCCGGGTGTCGCTTGGGGCGGTACCTAGTTTCACGCCGGCTGCTCAAACAATGTGATTTGGCCGTGATTAAAACGCACTAAGTAATGAACAATGCTAGTTTTTCGATAATAATCGACAAATTTACCCTAACTAGAGGACTTAGGAGGTTGAGAGCACCACAGAGATACAGACAAGACTTTATTCTGCCACTCTGGGGTATACACGCTATTCTTCACTATGCATTCCTACGGTCCTACCGTCCAACCACGTTTTTGTTAACATTTGGAAGCATTTTATAACCTATGTTTAGTGCATCTTAACATTGTTTGTGTCTGCCTAATTCATATGATAAGCATGGTCCATTATTTTTACTTCTATCATTATTACACCGGTAGTCCCGTCACTCTGTACTGGTTCCGATCACCGCCTTCTTCGCGTGAAGATTCGATTCAATCGCAAGCTGGAAAAGAACTCTCTTCATGGACCACGAGGGGAAAGTCTAGGTGTATGCGACGAGAACATTCTGAACGAAGTCTTGTCCAAACGTGACTGGCAGATTAGTGAAGACCTGAATGAAGACTACGAGCTGCTTGTCGAAGGACTGAAAAGTTGTGCCGAGTTAGNTTCAGTTCCTCAAGCAAGAAGATCGGATCGCATCTCCATCACTACTAAGGAGTTGATCGAAAAGAAAAGGAAACAAGCTTTATCCTATTGCAACACGTTTAACATGGCTAGTAATAAATGCCAGCTGCCGAAGAGGTTTGCGGGAAGATCTACAACGGTACAAGCAGAACAAAATACTGGAAGCAGCAGAGAAAAGAAGCAGTCCGAAAAATGCCGTCAGGACTTGTGTGATTATAATGTTCCGCTGTCAGCCCTGATGAACGAAGATGGGATCATCAAAACTCTCCGCCATCATATGGAATTAATAGCGGAAACGTTCCACACCAACCTTTTCCGTTCCACAATCCCCTGCCCGGGCCCTAATATCCCCGCTGGAGAAAAGCCACCAGGAATTCTTCCGTCAGAGGTTCGAGTTGCGATAGAAAGCGTAAAAAGCGGCACAGCTCCAGGACCCGATCATATCACTGCCAATTTCCTTAGAGCTGGAGGCCACAATTTACATGTACTTTTCGCAGATTATATGACAGGCTACCTTCAGAAGAAAAAAATCGCAGACTAGTGGAGGACGTCGCGCACGGTCATCCTGCTCGAGAAAGGAGACCGAAGGGATCTTCGTAACTAACGCCCTATATGCTCGTCAAGTGTGCTCCACAAGCCTTTCACGAGGATTGTCCTCTCGCGCATATCAAGTTCATTGGATGAGGCGCAACCAGTCGAGCAAGTAGGATTTCGAAAAGGATTTTGCTGCATGGACCACATCCAAACCGTGCCCAGGGTCATCGAAGTTTGTCGGAATACCACTTACCTCTAGTCCTAACCTTTGTCGACTATGAGAAAGCGTTTGACAGTGTCGAAACGAATGCAATCCTATCAGCGCTCGTCGACCAAGGAGTAGAGCCGTTCTACACAAGGACTCTGTCCGACTGCTATCGGGACTGAACTACGAAAACGCAGCTTTTCCATCGACCTCTTACAATATCCATAAGAAAAGGGTAAGTTCAACAGGGCGACACAATATCGCCAAAGCTGTTCAGTGCCGCACTCCAGTGGATAATGAAGTCACTCGATTGGGATGAGAAAGGCATACGTATTGAGGGAAAATTCCTATCAAACCTTNGTCGACCAAGGAGTAGAGCCGTTCTACACAAGGACTCTGTCCGACTGCTATCGGGACTGAACTACGAAAACGCAGCTTTTCCATCGACCTCTTACAATATCCATAGGAAAAGGGGTTCAACAGGGCGACACAATATCGCCAAAGCTGTTCAGTGCCGCACTCCAGTGGATAATGAAGTCACTCGATTGGGATGAGAAAGGCATACGTATTGAGGGAAAATTCCTATCAAACCTTCGGTTTGCCGACGACATTGTCATCTTCTCAAGAAGTACTAGCGAAGCAGAAGTGATGAACAACGAGCTCAACGAAGCGGGGAAAAAGACCGGACTTCGCATCAATCGAAAGAAGACCCAGTTCATGATAAATCCATGGTGCGAAGGCGAAAAAATTGAATTGGATGGCTCTCTCATTGCAGAGGCCACCTCGTACGTTTACCTTCGGCGATCAATGAACATGGAAAACAACATAAACGAGGAACCAGATAGAAGAAGTAGAGCAGCTTGGGCCTCTCAAAGAAGCCACCGACCAACCGAAGGACCCGAAAATCCGCGCTCATCTTTTTGATTATACTGTCCTCCCAGTGCTTTCTTATGCTGCAAAGAGGTGGGTTGATACTTCAACTACATCAANGACTTCGCATAAATCGAAAGAAGACCCAGTGCATGATAAATCCATGGTGCGAAGGCGAAAAAATTGAATTGGATGGCTCTCTCATTGCAGAGGCCACCTCGTACGTTTACCTTCGGCGATCAATGAACATGGAAAACAACATAAACGAGGAACCAGATAGGAGAAGGAGAGCAGCTTGGGCCTCTCAAAGAAGCCACCGACCAACCGAAGGACCCGAAAATCCGCGCTCATCTCTTTGATTCTACTGTCCTCCCAGTGCTTTCTTATGCTGCAAAGAGGTGGGTTGATACTTCAACTACATCAAAAATGCTTTGTACTACTCACAGAGCGCTTGAGCGATGTCTTCTGAAATATAACCAGTACTCTCAATATCTAGCCGGAATGCGAAGCTCTGACTTTCGAAATCTGTCACATCCTGAAGAGCCAGGAGAATATACATCGGCAGAGAAACATAGATGGGCCGGTCACATAATGGGAAGAACTGGCGCCAGATGGACGAAAAGAACAGTAGATTAGACTCAAAGAGAATGCAAACGTCTCCTTGGACGAGCACCTACACGTTGGGCGGACGTGTTCGTAAACAAAGTTAATCAGCTGTACCCGCAGCTACAGTTGTTTTACAAATCACGGTATGAGACTCGCACGCGCTAACGTACTCGAACAAGACCACCCATCGTGGACTAGGAATGCGAGTGAAAGGAACGAATGGCATATGTGCTGGGACTGAGGTCCGCACAGCTCGTGAAGATGGACCGTCCAAGTATCCAAGTAAGTAAGCAAGTATCATTATTACATGATCCGGCATCACAGGCATCACACGGTGCGGACCACATCACTTTTTGAATCCGATTTGTTCCCTCACGTTGAAACCTTAGCAAAGTCTTCAAGTTATTGTCTATGGGTATCGTAGAATGCTGGTCGAATCGATTTTCCTTGAACTCCTGCGAAAGTGAAGATCGAGCGTTCCTACTTGGATTGCATAGTGTAAACAGTTCCTAGACAAGTCTGCTAGCATTTCTCCGATCTCGGATGAAAGATTGGGTGAGTCTGGGCGGGGTCGACCTTTCAATACGGGTCATGCAAAGTGCACATCTTTGATGGAAAGTGTTAAAATTTTACAATGTTAACTTTTATTTACCGCCTACCCTAATTCCTAACGGCAGGATATTACGTCAAATGCAACTGTATTGATGCTGGAATATTTGCAAAACTCCGGATTGCAGGTGTCTGTGGTGGGGCACATCATCGTTGTGGTTGCACTTCACATAACATTCTGCCGTAAAAAATTAGACTAGGCAGTAAATAAAAGGTTAATATTGTGATTTCGACAAGAGCCCCAGCCTAACTCGGCTCAATGCCGGTTTGTGCTCGCCAAATGAATTCCGTTGACGGGCGATTGCCGATGGCACCGGTGGATAGAAACCTACTTGAAAGAAAGGCGAAACAAAGGACCCACATGGTGTCGTGGTGAACCAACGACCAGAAAGGGTAGTAGCGAGTTTAATCCCCACCGCAGTTACCTGCGGTCCGGAGTTTTGCAAATATCTCAGCATCATAATGTTAAGATTGTTGGTTCTACATAGCATTTGCATATTATACGTACGATATCATTAATGTATATGCATATAAACTATAAATTTACTTGGCAAAATGTTTTTGAGGGCAGGACTTAAAACATCACTAGAAGGTTGTCCTAATAAAACCTAATAACTTCCTATGAAAGCAGTCGGTGGGAGCACATAATGAACGCATACCTTGTGATCACTGCCCCTCTCAGGATGTCCGCTCAATGATTTCTGGCCATATCATAGGTAAAAGCTGCCTTGAAGTGTGGAACTTCTGTGTTCAAGAAGAGGTATTACTGTACCGTATCAGCCGCTAATCTTTATGCTACGTACCTTCTTCAACAGTAGTAGTCTATGGTCGCAAAACAGCTTTTAGAAAATTGGGTTTTTTTCGCAAGTTTCAAAAGTTATTATGTGTGGAGAAAAGGTTGGGCGGAACACGCCTGGCATAAAATCTATGTTGGACGATTGTTGGATTGAATAAGTGCGACATAAGCTCCGCACCATAAAATAAAGCACTGAAATGGAAGTGCATTCAACGCAATACACTTCGTCTGCAGCACCAATCATGCGTAACACATAGTAAACCTTGAGTGTTATTGCTAATGCAAAAATATATGAGCGAATTTCGTCCAGATGTAATAAGCCAATAATCAAGAATTATGTGACTGAGAAACACAAACGAGCTACAACCACAATGATACAGAGATATTTGAAAAACTCCGAGCCACGAGTGTCTGTGCTGGGGAACGAACGCGATATTACGCTTTCCGGAGGCCAACGCGTTCACCACCACATCATGCGGATCCTTCGTTTCGCCTTTTTCTCAGCTAGTTTTCTGTCTGCCAGTGCCATCAGCAATCATCCTTCACGGGATTGATATGGGGAGCCCAAATCGGCAACGAACTCAGTTAAGCTTAGGCTTTAACTAAATCACAGGTTAACTTTTTAATTGCTGCTTATTACAATTTTCAGTGAAGAGTTCTTATTTAGGAGGGCTGGTCGACGAGCACTGAGAAAAGTGAATTCGTTCTAATGGTGTGAGAAGCGGTGTGATAGTAGAAAAAAATCAGGACTGAGAGCAGGTGGTACCCAGGACAAACTTCTTTTACCTTGAGTATGGTTTAAATGTGGTTCGTGCAGCAAAATCCATGTCGAAATCCTATTCGCTCAACTGGTTGCACCTCAACCAACATCCCTGACATGGGCGACATTCTGAAGAGTTTGTAGAGTACACTCAACAAGCATGTCATGCAATAGTTACGGAAATTCCTTCGGTCACATTTTTTAGGGACGATGAGCGTATGCGACGTCCTCCGCGCAAGATTTTTTTTCTTTTTGAAGGTAGGTTGTTATATGGGTTGCGAGAAGTATATAAACATTGTGACATCCAGCTCTAAGAAAGTTGGTGGTGATATCACCGTCTCCTGGAGCTGTACACTTTTTCACGCTTTCGATCGCTACTCAAAGCTCAGAAAAAAGAAGTCCAGTTTGTTTTTCTCCATCAGGAATTTTAGGATGTGAGAGCGAGATTGTGACACGGAAAACGTTACTGTAGAACTTTTCCTTTATCAATGTATCATGGTGGAAAGTAACAGTGGTCCCATATTTGGTCATCACTGCTGACTGTGGAATAACATGCTCGCACAAGTTCCAACAGTATCCCTTCAGAGTGGTTTTTTCTTCCGTCCTGCTTCCAACAGCTTCTTCTACCTGTGCCGTTATTGATCTTCGTAAGAAGCTTTTTTACAATTAGTATTTATTACTGTGTACCGACTGCTGCAGGATGGATTGCCTACAGAAAAACAAGTTATTGCCAACGGATAATCTCGATGAACAACAACCGCCCTGCATGAAACAGCACTGCCGAGTGAAATTACTTCATTAGAGAGGTGCTCCAGTGGATTCAATTCTATGCAATCACGAAGATCCACATATGAAGAAAGAACAACTGTGAACAATCGATTCGGACCAGTCCGGTTCCGAGGGATGCGAAGGGTCCGCAATGTTAGCCGAATAATTTTTCTTGAAATAAATTCCGAGTTAGCTTGTCTGTGAAAGAATACACATTGGCTAACGTACGGTATTTCATTGATAAGTTAACACGAGATTGTTACTTTTAAAGCCGGTTTACAATGATATTACGTCGCAATGTGCACACATTGATTAGTCACACTGCGGTTAGAAGATAGTCGATTTTCGGAATAAAATTAAATTATGAATTATTCAGTAAGACCTCATCAAATTCATCTATGTGGTCAGAAATACTGACTAGCAACTGAGGATTGCGACTCGATAGAATGTCTACTTACGGAGGGACCGATGAGCTAGGGGAAAAAAAGTTGTGCAATTCCTGCAGGAGTAAATCAGTCAATGGAAGAACATTCCCAAAAACCAGTTCATAAGCTCGATAAAATATTAGGATATCACCATAAGTGCTAACCTTGCAAACCATGGTCTTATCCATGTTCTTTTTTGTGACCAGGTATGACGAGAAGGATGAAGAGAGCGTCTTTGAAAGGAAAAGGCAGAGAATAGGCAACGCAGCTATAAAACCATTCTGCGTGGGAGCGAATTCGAGTACGTCACGCATGTAGTTCGGAAGAAACTGGAAATCCACAAATCAGGGAATCAACGCTTATCATTGCTTACTAGTTATTAGAACTGTTAACAAATAACTATCATTTCTTATAACTCGAGATAACACATTGTACCGATTCTAGCACTTCTCCATTTGAATCGTTTGCCCGCATCTATCACCCACGAAAGTGTTCGGAATTATGGATGAGTTAAGCTACTGCTTACGGATTTTTGATTTTCCTTACGAATAGCATCGTCGGATGTTGGTCGAGTTAATTCTCATCAGAATCCATGGGATTTTTGGGCTTTTCCAAAGCTTTTTCACATCTTTGGAACATCTTTGTGAATTGGTTTAAGCGAGCAGTTCCGTGAAAAGTCTGGTAGTAATGTACTCGCCGGAGACTGGTGGAATACTTCGCTGATTTAATGCAGAGTCGAACGTCGTTGTTGTGCACAATGAATGCCGTTACTGCTATTGTGCGGTATGTGTCCAGGTATCATTAATTTCCTCAAGTGGGCAAAAATGAGCAAAATTCTCCAAAGGGTAACAGTCGCCACTGTACATGAACGGTAACGGAACGTCGATTTTTATGTCATTATGAAGGGCGCGCTTTTATCACATTACATACTGCAATAGCAGTAATGTTCTCTAGCTCTACCACCAATTTTTTGCTGGCTAGAAGTTAAGGTCGGCTTTTGATATTCAACGTCAAAGAAAAATGTCGGCTAATAGCAAAGTTTATCAATGGACAAAAAAACACGACAGTGGACAAATTTCTCAGCACTTCCTTAGCCAGTAACTGTCGTGCTTGAAAAGTAGTGTTTGATTGGTAACAGACCCTGTGCCAGTGATGGATGGAGTTGAGTTTCCTATCCCACTTTTTCTTCAGCGTGTTACTTCCGTCGCCCATTTGTCGTTCGACAGAACTGCTCTCTTTCGATTAATTATTGCCAGTCGTAGATATTACAGTCGTTGATGCATTTCATCGGTTTTTCGACAATGTTTCTTCTCAGTAATGGTTTCGTCAAGGCTGAGTAAATTACAGTGGTGATCCCATCTGTAGAACTGAAAGTTATAACGTCGTTTTGGTGCAATCTTGGTTTGGAAACAGTTTTTGTGTTTCACCTTTGTCATCAGTTATTGCCAAGGCACCAATTTCCCTCGTAATCACATTCCAATCAGGAAACGGATCATATTCCATTATTAGGCATTTCCGCTACATTGCTCTAACGCGAACACAAATTAGTACAAAAATAAAATCCACCAGAAGAATATAAGAACAATGTGCATATCAAACGCAAAAAACCTATTTGAAAACGAAGCGTTATCTGTTCAGAAACACAACACGTTTCCAGACAAAACAATTTTTACCTTCTCACTCTTCATAGGCTGGTAGACGATGGCAGACGAGTAGAACATCAAAAATTGATTTAGGAGTTTCTGATATTGCTGAGGGTATCGATAGCATATATCTGACGAATGTTCTCAGTTTAATACTTAATATTCCACATTTCTGGAACACCATATCCAAATCCCATTTTGTATTAGTCGTGCTGAGTTTTCCAGTGCAATGAGAATTGGTTGGATTGTGAAATCCATTTCTCTTTCCCATATTAAAGGCAAGATATTCGACGTTAAACAAGGTCACGCAGAATAAAAAACCACAATATACTTGGACTCAGCTGACGACATGCCGATCTTTATGTATAAGTAAAGCACTCTTTGAATGAAAATTGAAAAAGCTGAAGAATAGAACTCCCGTCGTTAAACAATCCCTGAAGGATGCGCCATTCGTTCGACCTCATTAGCATCATTTGGAGGTGATTGAATTCATATCTGGTCTTCACAATGACCTGCGGTGGCCTGCCGATGTATCGAGCCAGTGCTGCAGTCCTCTCAGACAAGTCTAGCAGCAATTTGCTAACACTGGAGGGATGGAAGGCTTGGTGAGCCATGGGCGCAGGAATCGATTCCACGTGTGTGTTGTAGGGCGCCTCCGACCACTGCGCCACACGCGTTCAAATGTCAGAACGACAACTGAAAGCAGGTAAAATTTCCTAGTGAAAAAACCCACTAATAATGAACGATGATGACTGCTACTATTTTCATTTAACTATACTTATTTTAATGCATTTTTCACTTAATAGGAGCGGATAGCGCAGTGGTAATGATTCCGCTCATTACTCTAACCACCGAACCTATCCAGGAGTTGGTTCGCTAGGCCCACCAAGCCTCTCACACCCCGAGGTCGACGAATTGGTACCAGGCTTGTGTCGGATCAACTAATTCGTTTTAATCGAGATGTAGAAACACGCTAGCACGACAATCTCATGATTCCTGGAAGAATATACTCTACCAGCATTCAATATCTTTCGTGACGATCATAAAAACTTCAATGAATAGCCGAATCCAAAGCGAAAAAGTTCGAAAACCATCGCAGAGCAGATATTGGATGTGAGTAAATGAATCAAATGCAATAAGTGCTAAGATCTGCACAGTGTGATATATGTGACGTCAGACTATGTAAAAAAATAAGAGGTTCTTATACATTTCTTGCTGTGTTATACATTTCTTACTTCTTACTTCTATACTTATACTTCATTCTTACATTTACATGTTATACATTTCTTATACATTTCTTCAACTACCTGTAGCATGATAACGAGTGGATATTCGTGGCAGACGAGAGCGAAGATCGACGCCCACAACGCCGGCGAGCGCAGCATTGCCCGGTAGGGGATCCTCCTCGAGCGGTCCGTTCGCTTCCCGATCGACTCACAGGCGATTCTACCATGATTCTTCCATTCCATTAACACATTCAAAGAACCACAACTAACTCAGTGTTCAATTGACCTAATAGTTCACTCATCACACGAAAGGTTCCTTAATCCAGTTTTTTCTTTTATTTAATGCTTAATATTTATTATGATAGCAAGATTCTTTATGCCCACAATATATATTAGTTTGGTGCTCGATCCGCTATCAACCTATAACGTACAATCTTTATCTGAGGTTTTAGAGATTTCATTTCAAGAGCACAAAACAGAGCAACGCAATTGATGGCGTTTGCTACATTTTACAAGATCTTTAGAAAGCTGAAGAAGAAACGAAGGAACATTTATGGGTTACTCTGGTACTCTTTTCGTTCTAAAAGGCCGGATAGGTATGGAGAAGCTATGAATTCTATATGGAGAGGATGCGACTGACAGGTGCTCACGGGGTTCGTGATTCAGACGTGGTTTTCGTGAAATAATTTTGACCTCGATGCTCGGTGCTCCCTTTATGATTAGCGTAGAAGGAAAAAATCTTGATCTGGTTGAAATCTACCGACACTGAACAACTCGGAACATTTAACACTGGAAAAATTCTTTGCTAGAAGGTGATTTGGGCACAGGCCTGAAATGGTTAGGACGACCAATATAGGTAGGCGTTGCATAACCACAACATCAGACCACGCGCATTTTTGGGAACTCTAAAACAGTGTAAACGGGTGTGAACCTCATTTCTCTGAAGATTTAAGGATATTATCCAGATCTAGGACATGAGCAAAACTCGGGCCCTAAGGTGAGCTTCGTATCCGAGATTACCCTTGCCGGGGACTCATGTGTTAACCATTGCACCATTGGGGAGAGTACTTCGTCATTTTCTCAGGCAGTTTTGTACCAGACGGTGCCATTAGCAGTCACCCATCAACGAGGTGATCTGGTGAGCGCACATCGGCATTGAATCCCGTTAAGCTGAAGCTCGGTCGAAATCATAATGTTTAACTTTTATTTACTGCCTATTATTTTTTGCTTCACGGCAGGGAATTACGTGAAACACAAATACGTGTATCTGACGTAATACCCTGCCGTGAAAAAGAAATGATAGGTAGCAAACGAAAGTTAAACCTCTGGATCTGTTCTTTACCCAGAATTCTTGAAATTCGAAAAGAGAGAGATGATATTGTTAGTAAAAATATTGCCCAAGGTCATCAAACAGCGCAGCCAATATGTCAAGAGTTCCGAAAAAAAATTACGTGCGTGAATTACGAGCACCATGATGCTGAGATGTTTGCAAAACTTGGACACCAGGCCGAATTTGATAATTTCTAATTCTTATTTTATTTTATATGAGCCGTCTTCACGCGTCTCGCACAGATCGCAGCATTTCTCACATTCAGTTCGTTTCATCGCATCCGTTATCCACGAAGATCTTCCAACTTTACGAGTGGCTTCGACTACTGACTGAGGATTTTCATTTCACCATGAATGTCGTAGAATTCTGGTTGAGTCTATTCTTCGTGGAGTCTTGAGAAGCCGGGCTGGAGCGTTACCAACTGGATTGCAGAATGTGAATCTTTTCGCAGACAAGTCCGGTACCCGTTTCCCAACACCGAAGGGGAGAGAAGCTTAGTTGGCCCAGCCCAGAGCGGAATCGAACTAGCACCATACTCGTGATAACGGACATTGCTACCACTATCCGTTCCTAGTTCCTATTTTCTATTCCTATTCATTCCAGCACATATACTATTAAAATTGGAACATTTTGATAATAATAGGCAGTAAATAAAAAGCAGACATCGTAATTTCGACTACCGCAACAACATAACCGCGTTTGATGCTGATTTGTGCTCTCTAGATTATTCCCGTCGATGGATGATTGCTAGTGGCACCGTTAGGTAGAAAACTGGCTGTGGGGAAGGCCAAAAAGGGCCTCAGCGGAGCAGTGTTGTAACACGTGAGTCACCGCAAAGGGAACCGTGGGCACGAATCGATCCTGGGGTCCAAGTCCTGTAAATATCTCAGCTTCATAGTGATTCTTATTTCACATCATACACTGCCGTGAAAAACAATAAGAGGCAGTAAATGAAAATAAACTTTGTGCGTGGATATTGCTAAAAAGATGTATTTCTACGACCACCCAGTAGCATTTCTAAGTTACCTGCTCTCAATGAAATCACGTTCTCGTCCCGAAATACAGCATTGCTTCGCAGGTTTGTCGGCCCCAAATGGAATCCAGAACACTGTGACCAGTATCGATATACAGGCCGAGAGGTAGAATATTGCAGGCCAACCGTTCAAGATGTCCTTTCTCGTACAAAGGTAACCGGCAGTTGGTAGAATGAATAAAGTTCCTGGAGAAATCAAATCAAACTACTGGAGGAGCATTAGATAAATTGTAAAACCTCATCATTATTTTAAACGAACCAGTTTGTTTTCCCTATCGTCGATAAGTGATGCACTTCGCATTAAAATGATGCCCTTTGACTTAAAAAATTGTTGAGATATTTGCAAAACTCCGAACTGGAGGTGTCTGCGGTGGAGAACGAACGCGCCATTGCCCTTTCTGGGTAGTAACACGTTCACCACCACACCACGCGGGTCCTTCGTTTAGCCTATCTCTCAGCTAGTTCGCATACCCTGCTATGAAAATTATAGAAGACAGAAAATAAGAAATAAAACACAGTGAAAACAACTATGGCCTCAGCTTAACTGGGATCAATGGCGATGTGGGCTCCCCAGATCAATCGCGTTGACGGTTGATGGCTGACGGCACTGATCGTTAGAACTAGCTGAGAAACAGGCGAAACGAAGGAACTGAATGGTGTGGTGGTGAACGCGTTACTCCCCGGAAAAGACAATAGCGCGTTCGTTCCCCACCGCAGACACCTGCTAACCGGAGTTTTGCATATATCTCAGGAATCTTGTGGTTGCATTTCGCTTAATACCCTGCCATAAAAATTATAGAAGGTAGAAAATAAGAAATGAAGGATTTTAAAAAATTGTGTTCTTCTGTTTACCAAAAGAGAACTCTTAAAAGAAAATGAGCCAAAACAAAGGCCGAGATCGGAAAGAATCACAGTTGATGAATTCTAGTGGAAAAGAAAATCGCGTTGCTGTAGTTGTCAATTCATAGGCAAACTGGAAGCCCACATGTGAATTTCAGAATTAGACGATAGAGCAGTTTTTTTCTTGTTTTTCCCAACTAAAAATAAAATGATCAATGAATTTTCTCGATGTAAACGATAAAATTGAACAACCGTTCTGAACGGTGGATTGGGATTTCTTTTTTGTATAATGTACTCAGACCTTGACGCTATAAACATTGTACAGAAGTTTCGTCAGCTGGCTGTGTAAAATAGACTGGAGAAGTTCTTCATAAGAACCGTGCTCTAATCCAAATTTATCACTTCTGTACAGATCGCTCGGTCATCTCTTTCTACAGCTGGTTCTTCACTGACAAATCGACGAATCGATGTTGAGAGCGTTTTTTTTGCGTTTTGCCGTCGCTTTGAATAAAAAATAGGAGGCAATGCATTTTTTCGTTCACGTCACCCGCAATTCGTTGTGTTACAGTCGGTCGTGTAGAAGTGGCCGACTGCATGCTGGGGACGCTGAGTGGGCAGAGTTTGTTCGTCGATGTCGAATCCGGTTCGTGCCTACGTACAGCGTCGCCATCGGCTCCTATCACTGGCCGATCACACGGATCGACACAAGCGACAACATGAATCAGAAGTAACGAGCGTAGGTTGCGAAGTGGATTCGAAACCTCGACCGGGTCTGCTGACTTGAGAACGGTAACGCTTGAAACAACCACTTGAAGGGGGTTCGCGAATTATTCGTTACTTGCCTGGGATGTTGAGGCACTGTTGGGTAAGGAAATGCAAACCAACTTGTGCATTAAACTAGAAGTCCATTGCAATAGGTAAAATTAAGACAGTAAAAAAAGGCCTAGTAAAAGTGCTATTGGTCAAAATACAAACTTCATGGGAATCACTGCCATTTTTTAGACTGATTTTAAAGTTCGAATTGCGTACCGATTTGACGGCCACCTGAGATTAGACCGATGGCGGCAGCTCGTTCTGATTGAGGAAACCACCTGTAATGGGAATAGTGACTAATAAGAACTAAGTCATAGATTAATAACCGAAGTTCAGTTTGGGTTCTAGGAACAACTTTATAAAGACGAATTGTCATTCCTCAACTCGTTGTCCAAACGTGGTTGTTTTGTCTAAATATCACAAAAGTTTCCATCTGTCTTCAAATTTATAAACAACAATAATATGTAATTCACCTATAAGCTTAGGAGATCATAAACAAACATAAACAATGCACAGTACCACACATTTTGTGCAATTATTTGGTAAAGGTGAGATTTTACACGTTTATTTCTACAGAATGACAACTACGTAACCCCGAAAAACGGACTCAACAGTTTAGCGGGTTAGTCGTGTGGGAAAAATCCCGTTCAATCACGTGAAGCCAATCTTTAATCTTCATTACATCGTTGTTTGTCGCCCGCCGGTCCGGGCAGAATTCGGAGCCGCCCTGTGAACGTGTGGCGAAGGCAGATACCTGTTGTGGCCGTTGTAATCACGGATAATCAGCTCGCTCTACATGTACAGATGACCTCATCTAGTGGTGTTGGGGAACTGTCAGCGCATCATTAATGATACTGGATAAAAACCGACAAAAAAGTTGGGAAATAGTAACGAAATAGATATCTGTGTCGGTGATAGAAAGTAATTCTTAGTTAAATAAGTGATGATTTCCGGTAGAATATTACCAAGTCATCTTATCAAAATTCTGTCAAATGCTTTTGCGCTATGAACAAGGAACATGAAAAGTTGAATTAGAGACAAAAGTTAGATACTTATTGGAAAATTACTACTAGCTACTTCCCTTAGATAGTACTCTCTTACTACTTGTTCTCCACCAAGTTATCCCGTCATATCTGTTTTTATGAGAAACTCCGTGGTGTATATCTTCCATAGATGGCAGTTAACAGGTGTTCGAGGATTCTATACGTTAGCGTTTTTCATTACGGACACTGTCTCTCATTCGCAAGGCTTTTCGGGTTATTAAGAGGTAAGGAAGCAAACGCTGAAAACAGGAAAATGAGTGATCAGATGGCATTACCGGGTGATAAGCGAGTTGCAGGCTGGCATCAAACACGCGTCAGAAGCTCCGATGGCGACTCGTGCTGCAACGGCGAACCAGAACGATTCGGCGGCAAGCAGCGGAAGCACCAGATTGCCGACGCAACACAGAAGCAGGGCGACGAACACCTACCTCCACAAAAATTCAGAAACACGAAAACGTCAATGAGTGATCAGTTTAAATGTCCACAGGCTAAGGTCATGCGACCCTACACATGTTCACATGTTGAATGAACTCTTACAACTCGCACCATCCATTTTCCATTCAGACGATCGGCCCACATCCCAGTGACCAAGGTGAGTAGAGAGCCGGCATTTTGTGCGGCTAACACAAGTCCTTCCTAAAATTATTAGACTTCAGCAACGGCTATGGTGTTGAGATCGGCGTTTTCATTTAGTTTACATATACCAAATTCAAGTTCATGCTTAAGAGGATGATTGGCTGCATTATAATTTAAAATAACGACATTGGTAAACCATGCTTATTTTTGCTGTGCAGACGTTTAGAAGAATCAAGATTTTCAAGAGAGAGCCAGTTTAAAATCATCCATTGTTTCAGATTTGACTCTGTTTCGATTTTTAACGTTGTGTAGACAGTATTTTAAAATTTCCAGCTTAGACCCTCTAAGGCTCATAAGCGAATCTGAGTTTTGCGTAGCTTCCAAGTATTTAGAATTGATTTCTTTACTCTAACCGGTAGCTTTGGTTTTTTGATGACCACTGGTACTCGTTCAAAGCACGCACACTGGTGATTGGAACAGTGGAATAAACAACAAAAAGTGCACTAAAAGTTCAACTTTGCCGATTAGTCCGAGTGCAACACTCATTGAGGAGTTATGTGAACACTGACTGACCTTCTTTAACATCGAAAAAGTTCTTGCGAGAACGAGCTTTAGCATTCACGGAATCACTTTTTTTAGCAAAAACGTTTATACCATTTAACGCTAGAACTCCTAGATTTTCGCCAAGATCACTGTCATCAAAAATCTAGGTGGAATCATAAACACGCATTGGACGGCATATTTCATTCATTTGGTACGATTCCACCATTTTCCAAAGTAAAAAGTAGAATTATCTATAAAGCTAATTGACTTTTTCGTATAACGTTTATGAGTTCCTGCACGTCGACACAACCAGGACGTACTTGCTCAGTCTTCCATTTCAGATCACCACCATAGCCGTGATGTGGACAGCTAGTCATACAGATGAGTGCGACAGCCAGATTAGAACTGGAGATAGAGAGCGTGATGAAGCAGCAGCACAGCATCGCTGCCAGCATCAACCGCATGGACGGAAAAAGCACTGACGGCATGGCGAGGTCACCTATAATGGTATTCCTATCCACAAATCTCATTAAATTCCAAAAATCCAAAGATTAACCACAGGAGGGAGTGCCTAGCAATCACGCCTGGTCTCAAGTTATACCTAGGATTTATTTCTTCAACTGCACAACGAGCACATTCCTCACACATGTAAGATCTATGCGGATGGCCTCTAACAGTAAGCGGGAGATTTTAAAGGGCGAAACAATATTTCTTTAAAAAAACCGCTATCCTTGCGATTGCAACGTAGGTTTCCAGTTTTCTGCCGAGGGTATTATGAAAATATTAGGCTGGCTAGATTTCACAATAATTTGATCCTATTCAAGCTCTGAAGAAAGCGAAACCGCTTGAACTTTTCCCACTGTTGAATAAATATGTTTTCTAATACAAACACCTTCTGCCCAAGGGAAGCATTGTTGCAAAAATCTCATTTTCCCAAGGAAAACATAAAGCAGTGCACTAGAATCCTATCAAATGTAAAGCGAGGAGAAGGTCAACATTGTATTCATCACTATTTGTTATCACGACAGTTCGCTTAAAATTAATGAGTAATGCTCGAACGCCAGTTGATAATAGAAGTCTTGTCCAGCTTTTCGTTCCTTCTAAAGGGAATTCTCAACAGATGAGAGCAGATAGAATTACGATTCAAGAAAGATTTAGGAAAGCGACGGAGTCAGATCGAAAGCGGTTTCTTCGTATTTTGTGGCATCCAGATAATTGACTTATTTGGTCAACTTTTGATCTGCTCGAATGCTGCCCGAGCCAAATTACCTCAATAGCGGGGCAATTTTCACGTTAAATATAAAGGAAAGGAACGGAAACAGTAAGCTCACCTGCCTCACTAGACGCATACAGTGAGGCTGTTCTTGACGGAATAGGGCGATCGTCACTAAGGTCTGAAGAGAGTGTGTAGAATGTTGAAGATTAGGTAGGTATGAAATATTTGTGTGCAAAATTTGTGAGATACCTATAGCCGAGGACAAAGCCAAGAGAATTTATATTTAGGAGCATGTACAGCTTGTTTAACGATTTGAACAACGCCCTAACAAAGATTATTGAAAGCAATCCTATCTGACATTTAACCTTTTTCCGGCGTTCAATTCGCCCGACCTATTGGTGGGGTTGTGATTCGCAAAGAATGATTGGGGCATGTCCAATACGAAGTTCATCCAATGTCGTCGGTTTATTTTCATGGCGCTGGCGTGTTTGGTGCAGCAATTTTGCGTTTTTTGTCTCCATGGGAAACGGAATCTCAACATTCACTCTCATTCCGAACAAATCGGTAGGTGATGAACAACACGTATAGAATAATGGATAAAGAAGCTGCACTGCGGTTTAAGGTTATTGATGTTCATACTCTTTAATTCAAAGAGCAGACACGGCTCCCTCATAGTGAGAAATACGGTGAACCTTGTGGAGCTGCAATAGTGGCAGTCGACGAAATTACTTCGGTCGTGCTACAACAATCCACTCTTGCATAAGTTCACCTGATCAAAATGAGTAGAATCAGAAGCTCTTTATGACAGGTGTTACATTAACAATTTCAGAACGAAATAAAAAATAGCAAGTTATTCGGAAGACTAAGGATAACTGTGTGAATTTGGATTGGTTTGAAAAAGCGCTAAATCATATTGCTATATCTTTGCTTTTGAAAGAGCGATCATTCAAAGCCGGTTAACAATCGGAAGAGCGACAAGGAACTTTTAGAAAAAAGGCGTTCAAGGAATGTTCAATTAACATTTAATAAGAAAGAACAAAAACAAAAATGTTCAGTCAACAGAAAGAAACGAAGTCGAAAATTTTCTGACAGAGAGAGAGAGATTGAAGAAAACAAAGCCACATGCATCCGAAGAAGGCGAACAATTTTAAGACGTGGAAAGTTTGATCCAGAAAATTAAAACTAAAATCGAACGAAATAAAGACATGTCAGAGGAATAAAAAACCACCACTGAAAAGAACAAAACGGAGATACCTATTCGAAAAATCGTCTTCTCCGGAGGTGGATCCAGGCTGGTCGATCTATCAACACGAGACATCGTCAAAACAGTAATGGAAAGGTGGGCGGTGCGATCGGAAGGCAAGTGAAATGGAGAACGTCGTTAGGCCACACCAGTTCATCGCAGCGTTAGAACAAGGTAAAAGACAATCGTCTACAAGGAAATATGGAATTATTAATTCGCACTGAAAAAGCAGAACTACAGGAGAGAACGGCCAAGACGGGTAAATAACGAATTACAAAAAAATTGAAAAGATGGACCTTAACGGAAGAATACAATAATATGATAATTATTAGCCGAGCGAAGTGGGTACAAATGACCTGCAAAACATATATGATCGTTTTCTGATTCGATTCCGCGGACTGTAATAAGTAACCCACGATTCCTTTCGGCTGACTCCTTTTATTACGGCGGTTCCTAGGTTAAGCCAATCCTCGGCAAAAAGTACCCCTATGAATTAATTCAAAACTCCTCAGGAATCTCCTCGCATAAGACACGTAGATAAATACCAAACTGAAGGTCGATACAATGCAATGCTCCCAGTTTTTTTTTATTGGTGAAGAATAACTCGATCTAACGTTGGAGCTGAGACTGTGAAAGTATAAGCCCCGTAGGGGACTCGAACCCCTGACCGTTAGATTAAAAGTCTATCGCTGCACGAACTGAGCTAACAAGGGCCCACAAAAGCTTCCAAACATGGCAGCTACGCAAAGAAAATCCACAGCATAAAGCAATCGAAATCGCGAAATATCTAATGCTTTCTTCTATTGTCCCACAATAACCCGATCTAAGAAAGGTGGTGAGAGAGCAAAATAACCAGCCCCGCGGGGCATTTGAACCCTGGCCAGTTAGATTAAAACCCTGACGCTCTACCAACTGAGCAAACGAGGCTCACACAAACATTTAATCACGGTAGCTATGCGAAGCAAATCTACTCCATAAAGCAAGCTAATCATGGAACACCTACTGCATTCTTCTATTTACCCAAAATAAGTCGATCTAGTGTAGAAGATGAAAGTACAAAAGATACAGCCCTCTAGGGGATTCGAACCCCTGACCCTTAGATGAAAAGTTTAACGCTCTACCAACTGAGCTCACGTAGCTGCACACAGATGTTTAATCAGGGCAGTTATCCAAAGCACATTTACTGCATAAATCAACCTAAACCACGTTACACCTGCTGCTTTCTTCTCTTCGCAGAGAACAACAAGATCTAGCCCAGGTGGCGAAAATACAAAACAAATAGCTCGTAGGGGAGTCGAACCCCTAACCGCTAGATTAAAAGTCTAACGCTCTACCAACTGAGCTAACGAGGCCCACACAGAATTCGATCACGCTACCTATGCGAAGGGAATATTCTCCTTGAAGCAAGCAATATCACGCAACACCTGCAGCTTTCTTCTATAGTCAGAGAAGAACTCGATCTAGCCTAGGTGGTGAGAATGCAAAAAAAATAGCCCCATAGGGGACTCGAACCCCGACCGTTAAATTGAAAGTCTAACGCTCTACCAACCTAGCTAACTAGGCCTATACAGAAATTTATTCACGGTATCTATGCGAAGGGAATCTACTCCATGAATTAAGCTAAATCACGTAACACCTTTTGCCTTCTTCTAATCGCCGAGAATAACTCGATCTAGCATAGGTGGTGAGAATGCAAAAGAAATAGCCCCGTTGGGGACTCGAACCCCTGACCGCTAGATTAAAAGTGTAACGCTCTACCAACTGAGCTGACTAGGCCCATACAGAAATTTTTTCACGGTGTCTATGCGAAGGGAATCTACTCCGTGAAGGAAGCTAAATCACGTAACACCTTTTGCCTTCTTCTAACCGCCGAGAATAACTCGATCTAGCATAGGTGGTGAGAATGCAAAAGAAAAAGCCTCGTAGGGGACTCGAACCCCTGACCGCTAGATTAAAAGCCTAACGCACTGCCAACTGAGCTAACGAAGCCCACACAGAATTCAATCACGCTACCTATGCGAAGGGAATATTCTCCTTGAAGCAATCAATATCACGCAACACCTGCAGCTTTCTTCTCTAGTCAGAGAAGAACTCGACCTAGCCTAGGTGGTGAGAATGCAAAAGAAATAGCCCCGTATGGGACTCGAACCCCTGACTGTTAGATTAAAAGTCTAACGCTCTACCAACTGAGCTAACGAGGCCCACACAGAATTCAATCACGCTACCTATGCGAAGGAAATCTTCTCCTTNAACTCGATCTAGCCTAGGTGGTGAGAATGCAAAAGAAATAGCCCCGTAGGGGACTCGAACCCCTGACCGTTAGATTAAAAGTCTAACGCTCTACCAACTGAGCTGACTAGGCCCATACAGAAATTTTTTCACGGTGTCTATGCGAAGGGAATCTACTCCATGAATTAAGCTAAATCACGTAACACCTTTTGCCTTCTTCTAATCGCCGAGAAGAACTCGATCTAGCCTAGGTGGTGAGAATGCAAGAGAAATAGCCTCGTAGGGGACTCGAACCCCTGACCGCTAGATTAAAAGCCTAACGGTCTGCCAACTGAGCTAACGAGGCCCACATAGAATTCAATCACGCTACCTATGCGAAGGGAATATTCTCCTTGAAGCAAGAAATA
>UYYA01005455.1:0-21593 GCA_900624975.1 Angiostrongylus costaricensis | reverse complement strand
AAAAACGTCTTCAGAAAATTCACGAACTCCAAAAATCTGGAATACTATTGTGATAGAATAAATGGACTTGTATCTCATCTGCGATGCACAGATTCTAAGGATTTCCATATCGATAGAGAACGCTCGTCATAATTTGAGAAAAATGTATGCGACCTTTGATGTTTCAGAAGGATAAGACTTTCGTGAAATTTGGATAAAATATGAAAATGAAAAGGAAGAAAACAAACAAATAAGAGTGACATGGATTGGAGCAGAAATGCTCTTGAGAAAACTGACAACTAGAAAGAAAGAGGAACGTCAACGCCATACTGTAACCATGTAAATATAGAAGGTAGATGGTTATAGGAAAAAAGAAACACACACGAGACTCATTAAGAGGAAAGCGTGGACGAAACCTACTGAGAACTGGAAATCAGGAAATCAAGTGACAAACACTGTGTAAACAAAAACAGCCTAAAACAGACTACGATACTAGTTTCACATATAGAAGTAACCGGGACCCCAGGGAAACAATGGTTAAACCGGCAAAGCTCCGAAAAAATGGAGATTATGCTGGGGTTCGCACAACCAGTGAGGATGGGCCATCCAAGTACCCAAGTAATTATAGAAGTAATTATTATAATCGTAAAACCAACAACAGATTTGAAGGCACTACCGCGTTCCGGTGAACGAAATCCGCGCCTATCCAATCCTTTCGCCGTCCGAAGTATGAGCCAATACGAAGAAAAAGAAACGACAAGAATACCACTTCTCAGTTCAATAATGTCATAATCCCATCTCGACAGAATAAGATGACTTGCACCTAGTTGTCAAAGATCTGTAGGTTCTACTGGTTAATAGTAGCTCGCCAATGTCATCACTATAAGTTCACTGAGAGCTGAAACAGGATGGTTTAAGCTCCACATCAGATATTACTTCCAGCCATTATTAAGGTGAACTCAATTTATGTCGAATTTTAAGTGCCAAATACATCGTGATCAGGGTCAAAATTATAACCTCTGGTGTTTCGGCCCTTAAGATTCACCTGCACATCATAAATACTTGATACTTGAATTGAACGGCTCGTTCTCACTAGTTGTCCGGGCCCCAGCATAATCTCCATTTTTCGGAGATTTGCTAGTTAAGCAATTGTGGTTCCTGGAATACCGAGGACGGCCCGGCCAAAGTCTGCTCCAGGTCTTCACCAGGACAGGTAGTCGCCGCCTTAATGGATCAGGGGGAGATCTACCATCATGCGACCTTGATGCCAGGACGGTGGTGGATCCTGGTATTGGTTTACTCTTAGCTAGGCCTCCTGATAGAAACGCCGGACGCCTTCTCAGCTTGGGAGACTCTGCCAGGAGGATGAATCCCTCCGCTGTACAACGCAGTCCGACACCCAGCAACACCTTCCAACCATGATGAGGCGGTAAAGCGTTGGGACGCATCATAAATACATACATATATGCATATTTATTTATTATATATATGCATATACGTATATACCAACTCATTGGCGACCTTATACATTGATTTAAATATTTACCGCAAAAACGCGCGTATGTAGCACAATGGTCAGGGGTGGCCTGCAGTTTACAAGTGGTTGGTTCGATTCTGGTCTATTGCTCTCTTAGCTTACAAAGCCTTCTATACCTTCAGAAGCTGGGGAAGGGAAAAAAATTGGTGCCAGAGTTGTCTGGGAGGATGGAAGCGCTGACCTGATACAATGGTAGGACACCGCAAATTATGCATTCAATCATACCTAGAATTGTGAGCCAATGTCTCCTCTACCCGTCCACCACGTTTTCAACTTCTCAAATACTACAGTAACGAAANGGTCAGGGGTGGCCTGCAGTTTACAAGTGGTTGGTTCGATTCTGGTCTATTGCTCTCTTAGCTTACAAAGCCTTCTATACCTTCAGAAGCTGGGGAAGGGAAAAAAAATTGGTGCCAAAGTTGTCTGGGAGGATGGAAGCGCTGACCTGATACAATGGTAGGACACCGTATGTAATTTTATAGGCAAATTATGCATTCAATCATACCTAGAATTGTGAGCCAATGTCTCCTCTACCCGTCCACCACGTTTTCAACTTCTCAAATACTACAGTAACGAAACTAATAGTGACATTTATCGAAAGACCAACTGGATCGTTAAAGTGTTAGAAGTAGGATGGGACCAGCAGATGACGATACAAAATAAATTGTGTTGCAAAGAAAGAATGAGCTGTTCGTTAGTTCAGACTCATCGCCTTTCGAGGGTATAAAGTAGGATCTATCATCTTCCGTAAAAAAGGAATGATTTGTGATCGATATGTACGACAGTGGAACCATTAAAAATACTCTTAGCTAAGGAATTAACCTGTTGTTTATTATTACTTAGCCATACTTTTCATAGAAAGAAATCGCACCTTGCTCACTATTAGATAAGAAAACATTCATTTCCGGAGCGCCTAGCGCTTCGGCTAAAGTTCACTTCACCCTTCCTATGGTAATGAGCATACATGTTTGATACTTTAATACAACACCATCAGTCAACCTCTGTCAGCTGACTATGTCCAGAAATCGCTACCTTTATAGAAGAATCTAAACCCAGTCAAGGAAACCTCAGTCCAATCAACAAAGCCCCACGACCGCCTGTGGTGCTGATCAGCGAAACTTCTAGCACGGCTAACCTGAGACTGCAGACAAAATCACAACCAAGCAACATTAATTTTGTCAAAAAGCAGAGAAAACGGGAAATTCAGTAGTCTCTGCGGAACCAACAATTGTACACGACGTCGTCCACAGATGACAGCCGCAGTACGGCAAACGAGAACGGAAGGGGAGTATTGAGGCTTGCATGACCTGTGAGCAAGCACGAACAGTGTATATGCCAAAATACCACATAACATCTTTCCGCAAAAAATAATAGAAAGTAAATAAAAAGTTAAACATTGTGATTTCGACTACAGCTTTAGCATAACTGGGTTCAACGTCGATTTGTGCTCCACAGATCAACCCTGTCGACGGATGATTGCTGAAAGCACCTACAGGTTAAAACAGAGCAGCGAGAAAGCGAAACGAAGAACCCACATGGTGTAGTGATAAACACATTAGCTCCTGGAAAGGGTAAACGCGGTTCAATCTGGCCTGGGGTCCAAGTTTCGCAAACATCACAGCATCATTGTGGTTGCATTTCACATAATACTCTGCTTTGCAAAAATAATCGGCAGTAGATAAAAGTTACACATTCCTAATAATTTTCTAACAGTGGTTTTTTAATAATTAAAATGATATATGATCAGCCGCTATGAAAATTTATTGACAGCACCGAAGCACTGCAAAGGAAGGTGACAAAAAAGGCATAAGGTTGGCATAGAAAGGACCTTTATGATAGCAGCATGTAAATGATGGCAATACACAACTACTGAAACCTTACAACACGTTTATGGTATGCACAGTACTTCTTGTTGAGAAATTCATACTTTTGAAAGTTACTTCTTAAAACTGACTTGTTTGAGTTTGTGTTCTACAGGAAGTGATAAAATCAGCCTTGTACACCATAAGTATATCTTCAAAGTGTAAATGACATACTAGATGGAAATTTGGAAAGTTGAGATCTGGTTGATCGAATCAGAACGTGAGTAACAGTCTAAGACTTTGCAATGACCGTGTTCGGAATCAACACTTTCAGAGCAACCAGCGCATTTCTCTTACTGATATTAAAGAGACTGAGCAAGGAATAGAATTCAAATAGTGCACATTAGAACGCGATGAATACTGCTGCAGCGATACGAGATGAAATTTGATGGTGCTATAATTTAGCTCAAGGGTTCAGCGAAATGAAATCGTTCGAATCGGTTTTGTTGAATTCTAGCAACCTGGTCTTAAGGCTTCTGCTGATTACACAGGAATGACTCTGTGAACATAAGTAATCCCACGAGTGTAACAAGTATGAGGCTAAGATATTTATACCTCTGTAACGAATTACTATACATACATCTAGAGACCAAACCTTAAGGATATTTCGAATTCATTCAGAGAGTGAATACGATCTGTATGCTTTCACCGATTACACAGGAATGACTCTGTGAACACCCCACAGGTATAAGAATTACCGTGCTAACATATTTATACCCCTCTAACGAATTCTTGTAACTACATCTAGAGATCAAATCTTAGGGATCTAGAGACCAAAGCCTAGGGATATTTGAAACTCACGATCTACAATCTCTATATGGGAGATCACGAAGACATCGTATAGTGTAAAAAGAAACACCGGCAAAGAAAACTACGATGACGTCCACGGCGACAGCGCCCGACGGCCACCACAATAGCGGCAACGACGGCGGCGGCGGCGGCGGCAACGGCGGCGGCGGCAACGGCGCAGTGGCGATGACTTCATATGGTACGGCGCGCCCCCGGGCGCCCGACCGCGTCGCACGGCGCAACGCGCACACACCAAGGCGGCCACAGCGCCGCATCGATTGGCGCCCGATGCCGCCGCCGTGGCGCCGCCCTGGGCGCCCCCGCGTCCGCCGCCATTGCCGCCGCCGTCGCCGCGGGAAAAACAACGTCCGTGTGCCGGCGTTCTGACCGCTGAGTGATTTCGGCGATAATGAAGGGTGGACGGCATTGAGAATTACGTTTATCTCGTCCTCAAGCGACAAATTTGGTGCTGGGGGATTTGCATGGCTTAGCAGACAATTCGAATCACCTTATCACTGAAAGTGTCATCCTTTTTACTCACTTGCATATTTGGATGGCTCTTCACCGGTTGTGCGGGCCCCAACATAATTTTCATTTTTTTTTTCGGAGTTTTTCTGATTTAGCCATCGTGTTTTGTTGGAGTCTCGGGGTCAGTCTTGCCACAATCCGCCGCATGTCGTCGCCACCACAGGCAGTCGCCGCATTCGTGGATCAGGAGGGGGGATTTCACACCATGCGACCAGTTTGATACTACAGGACGGTGGTGGATCCTGGTATTGGTTTACTTTTAGCCGGGTTTTCTGATGGAAACGTACTCGCTCTCAGCTGGGGAGGCCCTGCTGCGGTATGAATCATTCCGCTGTACACCGCAAACCGATACCTACGAACATCTCCCGGCCACGATGAGACGGTAAACCGTTAGGAGGAACCGTTTTAACTTGTCTTCTAAGCTTTTTATCTCTTGAGCATTGTATTATTTATAAATGCATGTATATTGTATTTGTTTAACTTAGTCCCATCTTTTTTTTAGCTTGCTGGGAACTCATATAGTTTGCGGTGTTTTTGCTTTTCAACTCGGACCACTGTTACCTCTTTGTTACTAGCAACAATCTTCTGTACGCATATCAGATGGACAGCGAATTATTGATCAATCCCGAGGTTAGCGGGAACACCGTCTTGAAAGCGGAAAGAAAGAAATTTCTCGAGATCTCTTATTGGTACCGCTCCTTCGTTGTACTAAAGAATGTTAATTTTCAAGTGTAATAGGGTTTAAAAGCAACGTGTTTTGTGGTTTACCTAACTAGGAGGTAAACACGTTATATGTTGAATAGTGGCTTGCACTACACCACCAGAATAGGCATTGTGAGCACATCACATCCATTCTTCTGCGCAAATGACCTGCTAGTACTACTGTACGAGTATGAAAGGGTTAAAAGGATGAAGGATGAAGCTCTCGACGTTGATCAACCCCTGAGGCTGAGGGATGCGCCATGAATTCGATTTCATTAAGTATCGTTGGAGGTCACTGGTTGCCGATGTATCGAGCCAATGCTGCTATCCTTCTAGACAGGTCTGGTACCAATTTGCCGACGCCGGAGGGATGGAAGGTTTGGTGGGCCATGGGCGCGGGAGTCGATTCCACGTGTGTCGCAGTGGCGCCTCCAACTATTGCGCCACACGCGTCCTTATGAAAAGCGGTCACCTGTAATATCACCACCTGTAGTCCCGTTGATCGTCGAGTAACTCGAGCGGGCACCAGTGAACCTTCCACTTTTCCCTGTCGCGTGCAAGAGTAGCCCAGTGGGTTCTGCTCGCTCTAGGGACTCGTCAAGCATCATATCTTTCTTCAAGGCTCTTTGTGAAGAACTCTGACCATCGAGTCGGTGGTATTCTTGCAGTACGTTTGACATTCCGAGGAATCCAGTCACTTACGGCTCTTGTCCATCGGCTGTCATTCATACGCATAACGTGTCCGGCCCACCTTACTTTCGACTGTTTGGCGTACAGAACGGCATCTTTGATTTTTGATCGTTGACGCAGATCGGAGCTTCGAATCCCATCTCTTACTTGTGTGAAACGGGATACTCCTCCTAGCATCCTCATTTCGACTGCGCGTTCCATAACGCTGAGTGATCTTTCATCTTGTAACGCAGCGACCAGCTTTCTGACGCATACGTTAGGGCGGGAAGTGCCGTTGAGTGGAAAAGGTGGGCACGGAGTCGGGTGTTCCTTGTTCTCTTCACTACATCTTCGATGCTCTTGAAAACTCTCCAAGCCACTTCTTTCCTTCTGCTCAGCTCTGGAACTAAGTCGTTCGACATGCTGATTTCCCAAGCTAGACAGACATAACTGGAGCACTGGGATAAATTCGTTCCGTTGAGCGTGAATGGGGCATACGAAACCAATCCGTTCTTCATGAACATCGTTTTTGTGAGACTTAGTCGAAAAACAATCTTTCCACAGGCCTCATCAAAGTCGTGAAGCATACGTTCTGCTTGGCTAATGTCTGGTGTTATAAGAAATAGTTTAGAAAATAGTTTAAAAATAAAGGGATAAAGCTCTCGTCGTTAATCAATCTCTACAGGATGCGCCATGCACTCAACTTCATTAAGCATCGTCGGAGGTGATTTAATGCATGTCTGGCCTTTGCTATACCTCGCGTTGGCCCACCGATGTATCGAGAGCTAGTGGTGCTATCTTCTTAGAAAAGTCTGGTGCCAATTTGCCGACCCCGGAGGGTTGGAAAGCTTGGTGAGCCACTAACGCGGGGATCGATCCAATGTGTGTGTTGCAGGGCGCTTCCGACCACTACGCCACGTATAGTAGGAAATAGTGCACGTAAAAGTGTTTCGCTTTTTTTTTGCATTTATATGCTCCCCTTTTGTTTGTTTTCCTCTAGCCTTTCGTATCCTACGTACTAACTTTTCGTTTTTCACAATATGATCTCTGGCTAGGATGATCTTGCTACCGATGTATGTGTTCTCCTTCGCAACAGTCTGCGCTCCATCATGCGCAGCCTTGTTCTCCTTTCTCTGCTACGTTACACCTAATGACGAACCGTGTGACAGGTGCGCCGCTCACAATTGTCGTCGAAGTGGTGTATGCGGTTTTCGTCAGTACTGCGAGTCATCATAAGAGGTCCTAACGGTCAACCTTTCTGGAGAGAAGTGAGCGATTTGAGGCTTCCCAAAGGAGGAAAGACTGTTTCATTCGGACAGGTTTCGCTTTTACTTCGTTTCATATTTGTTCGTTTTACTAATGTCTGTGATTTCCGTTAAACGCTATGATCAAGTAATTGTTAGTGAGAATAGTTTGCTAGGATTTTCCGTAAAACTTGTTGTTAATGCAGTAAAGGCAAAGTTGTTTATGTCAGGAAGGTCTTAAGTTATTTAAATCTTTTGCATTTCGTCAATAAGGAAGTGGATACCGCAGTGTTAATGACTTCATTACGCATCCAGCCGACCTACCTTGGGTCGGGTTCGAAATGGCCTGTTTTCGCATTGTTAGTCGTCTCTTGCAGTTGTCTTGAAAATTGTTTTATAAAACTTCCTGTGACAAGCGTTCTTTTAATTTTTAGAGTTTATCTGATATCCCTAAGGTCGTCTGTGGCTCGATTTTATTAGCTGTGGCTTTGTTTCCACTGTTTATTCCTTTTAATTTTAGGTCATCAAATAGCAGTATGATTAACCACCTTCGAACGATTTTATTGCATAAGTTCAATATGGGATATAAATCGAAATTCTCACAATATCGTGCCACCGTTTGGCCAGGTGATAGTCAACTAGTGAAGTTCTTAAAGAATGGGCACTTACCAAGTTGAATGGGAAAGTAGCGGTGTTATAGAGCCTATTCCATGTACTTTCATGTCACTTCAAAGTTTATGTGTCGAACCTTTTCGTTTGTTTGTACTTTTGTAGAATTCGCTGATAAAAAGTAAAACTCTCAGCGTTGATCACTCGACTTCATTAAGCATCGTTGGAGGTGACTGAGTGCATATCTGGCCTTTACTACTCCTCGTGGTGGCTTACCGATGTATCGACCCAGTGCTGCTATACTCCCAGACAAGAACCATTGATCAGAGTCGCATGTGGTTGACGACTCTGATCAACGGCTCCTCTTCAGGAAAGGCACGCATAAAAAAACGGTTCTGAGAAAGGTGATACTGCCGAAACGTCGGCCACGGTTGTGTTGTATGTGTATTATTGTATGGAAGTAAACGTATGCTGTTTGACAACCTTGCAATTGCTGTGAGAGAAAACGACGAATTTAAGACCCTATATATATTATTGCACGGTGCCTCCGACCACTGCGTCACACGCGTCTTAGAATTCTCTGGAACGCCTTGTGTTATTGTAGTTTAAAAGCCGCTACTTAAAAATGTTAGGCTTCGGGTTTCCAAGCAAATGGTCGCTTATGTTTCCTGAGCAAAATCGTTGCAGAAGGACACGGGGGTACCATGTTTTGTTTTTTCTTACCTTATAAAATGAATCCATTATTAGCACTTAAGTGGACATCGTTTTTTGTTGTGGAAAGATAATTCTCCCAAGCTACGTTGTTCACCAATGTTGTTAAGTGTTATAAAAGACAAGTATATTTAACTAGGAAAAGTATAAAAGAACTGCTTTCAGAATTCGTTGATTGGCGTTGTCGCTTTCCTAGGGCTATTCTGTTATTGCGGGCTTCAAGAAGAGGTGAATCCAGATTCCAAGTGGGGAGGTTAGTTGAGAATAGCTCTCCTTTGCGTTTTTACGTCTGAATATTGATTGTGTCAAAGTGGTGCGTCTCCTCTAGTCTATAGCGCCGTCGGGATGTGAAAATGAGTTACGCCTTCTGCGAACACTTTCGAGAGCTACAAAATCGTCGTAACCATTATTTCCATCACTGTTATCATTATTGTCGATCGCTCTTGGTTTTAAAATATATTTATCGTGACGTTTGCAGAAATCTATCGTGGTTTAACTCAAGATCCTTTAAAATGGTTGGGAATGGAACAGACGGAGACAAAGCCAACCCCAGACCTCTCCTCCCATCTGAGGTACATCACTTTGCACGCTGTTGTCTTATTTCGAAGACGAAATGCACTGAGCATTATCTGCCCTCTTGTGTATAATAGCAACGTTATTGGATTCCTATTTTGGCCTCAGCACTCCAGCTCTGCCTCCAAAATTTGTTTGTCACTATTCCCCACCCTATCTTGTTTACTACTTCTCAAAGCATTTGTTAAAATTTCTGTCTCCGATCCAAAATTTTCACCTACCATTGAATAGTTTAGTTGTGTCCTATGTACCATATAAATTATTTAACAACAACTGGGTTCTATCCATTTCTCTTGGTGTGTGAAATTCTTTTTTCAAATTGTATAGGTAGCTGAGCTGGTAGGAGAGCCTGATCCTGAGACCAAAGGTTTCTACTTTCAACAAACCATGTTACGCATAAAAGATCCAAGGAAGTCATTACCATTCTACACTAAGGTACTCGGTATGAGGTTGGTTCATATACATATGCATTTTGTCCTCATTTACTGCCTAGAATACCTTTATATGTGGTGAAGTCTTTACAAATAAGTTTGTCTAGGTTGCTTAAACAAATGGATTTCCACGGTGGTCAATTTTCTCTCTACTTTATGGGCTACAAGAAAGCCAGCGAGGTCCCTCATGGAGAAAGGGAGAAGAATCATTTCGCGCTTTCTACGCTTTCCATCATCGAATTGACGCAGTGAGTTTATCTGGATTTTCTCGGCAGTTGGAAATTTATGTTTGCCATTATCCACTATTTTTTCAGCAATTGGGGAACTGAGAATTGCCCTGAATTCAGTTACCACAATGGCAACAAGGAACCGCGAGGATTTGGTTCGTTCCGTTTTCGATTCTTGATCTATTTGTGTTATTGTGACCTAATATTTCAATATTTCTTGGCCATTTTACTATTGGGAGCACTTCAAATGTTCTTTAAGGTCATATTGGAATTGTCGTGCCTGATGTAGATAAGGCTTGTGAGCGCTTCGAGAGTATGGGTGTGAAATTTGTGAAGAAGCCACAGGATGGATCGATGAAGGGTCTGGCGTTCATTCAAGATCCAGATGGTTATTGGATTGAGATCTTCAATCCCGGTAGTGTTTGTTGAAGTGATGGATGACGTGCCTTGTTTTATTCGTCAATTATTAGTTATTTGCTGATTTTACAATTTTACAAATGCACTTGATGTGTCGTATGTTACATTAGTCGCCTTTAGTGCAATGAAGTTCAGAAACTGGATTCGTTATCAGTGAGAAACATACCAGATAAGAGAAAACGAATTCTGGTAAGATGGAAAATGCTCATCTGCTACGTCCTTGACATTCTTTCTTTATCGTTTTACGACCACTGGGTGAAACAGTGTGCTGAGGTTAATGTAAATGTTTTACTCGAAGCCTTCAGTGAGTAAAGTGAGTGAGTGATCTATGCTTCTTTATAGCTTTTGCTTGGTAGTTCACATTCGTTGCAGTGGTGTAGAGATCTGGTAGTGATGAAAATTACGTAAGATATCGTATTTAAGATAGAAAATAGTTCATGTATGAGACGTCTTCCATCGATTTTTCATAGCTTCATGATGAACTTTTTTATGGAGGTATATACTAGTAGTGTCAAGCTAGAAGATTGTATCTAGTGTTTGGTTTCTGACATAGAAATAGCATTTGTGGCCGTATACCAAGCTGTAGTAATATTTGCTATTTTGTTTCTTCGGGCTAAACTTTTGTACACTTTTGCATGTTCATTCCTTCTACTAACCACAAAGACTGGATTTCCTCGCAATTGGCCTATTGTTGGCCTTTGTCCACTTACATTTTACACAAACCGAAAAGAGATCAACAATGTTAGAGAATTTTCGAGTTGACGTGGTGAAGTGTTCTATTATGAACTTGGAGCTGGGATCCGTTTTGTAATGATTGTGATTTCACTGTTGTATTTTGAGGACTGTTTAACCTCGTGACAGCTAATTGTTTGAATTAGTTTCAATCTCAAAACTCAGAGTCACGAAAGTCCCCAATACATTAATATTTAGAAAGGCTATACGTTAATATTAGGCTTATACGTCGATGGGGGCGCCTGTAGCGCAGTAGTCGGAGGGCCCCTGCAATACACACGGCATCGATCCCGCGCCTTAGACTCAGCAAGCCTTTCACCTTCCTTTCATCCGAGGTCGCCAATTTGGTACCAGACTTGTCTGGATGGATAACAGCATTGGCTCGATACATCGGTAGATCACTACGAGTCATTGTAATGGCCAGATATGCATTCAATCAACTCCAACGATGCTTAATGAAATCGAATGCATATTGCGTCCCCCATGCATTGATCAACGCCGAGAGGTTTTTTTTTTAGCTTTATTCGTTAATATTTATAAGGCCTATCTTAGTGTTTAGGCTCTGTCACAATTTCTACTTTCGTTCTTTCAATCCCGACACCAATAGAGGTGGTCTGTTTTATGTTTGATATGGTTATCAGTTTTGGTTCCCTGTGTTGGAAATCCTGCTCATCCCAGATTATGACAGCTTATGAATGAAAAGCACACGAAATCATCCTATGCATTCTCACACTTCCATTTCTCAAGGATACATTCCAGGAAGATGCTGACAAGCAGGTTGATACCTGTCTTACATAACTGGCATGTAGAGGATAAGTTGGAGGATTAACTGATCAATCTACAGGCCACCAATTGAGTGCTCTTTAGGAAGAGAATAAGGGTATACTTAGTCTACACTGAAGTGTTGGCCACCTAACGTTGAACCTACCGAATAAACACAGCGTTCACAAGTACTTTAAGTACTAGCGAGTACGTGAACTTTGAACTCTTCTATAGTGTGATGTCTGTCAATATGAGCGCAGGTGATGGAAGAGGTCGAAGTGCAACTTATGTCATGGTGCTATGATTGTGCTCCGGCTGGTAGTGGTGTGTGGTGATCTGGACTCGTAGCTGTATATGTAGGTTCTATAGGGAGTTATGTACCCACTAAACTGTTCATATTTACTCCATTATTACCCTTATGGAATATTTCTTGCCTAGATGGCCTGTCGTTCGTTCCGAATGAATCGCAGAAAAAACGTAACCGCCATGATGTCATTCGATTTCGTGTATTGATTCGATTGCTGTTTGATGACGTTTCGTCTTTTTTTACTGATTATCACAAAATGAATGCTGGCTGACTGAGCTGGATTTTTCCTGGAGGCTTGGGATTGCCCAGTGGCGTTCCGTGGGTTCTCATCACAGCACAGGCATTTGCCGACTCTTACGGATCATTGGAACGTTCCTTGTCTATCGACCAGGATTCCTCAGGAAAGTTATTCTTTCGAATGGTTTGATCAACTGAATAGAGACGACATAGGAAGCGGAGTTGTCTGGACGGTTCTGGTGTCACTAAATTACTTAAGAATGTAGAACAATACTGGTATGATCAAAGATGTAATGAGCTAACATTGTGTTTCTGTGTAGTTTAGTGACAATTGGTGTTCTTAGTGTAATCACCTGTTTATTTGATATTGTTTCCCAATATTTCTTACAACTTCCTCTTCCGAATTCCTAGCGATATCAGAGTTTTCATGCGTATTGAAAGGCGCGTGTAGCGCTGTGTTCGGAAGCGCCCTACAATAAACATGAGATCGACCCTGCGCCCAAGGCTCGCAAGCCTCCTATCCCTCCGGGGTCGGCAAATTGGTAGCAGACTTGTCGATAGGCCACAACGAGTCATTGTAAAGGCCAGGTATGCATTCATTCACCTCTAATGATGATTAATGAAGTCGAAATGCATGACGCATCCCTCAGGGATTGATCAATGCCCAGAGCATTGTCCTTCTTTTTATCAGCGATCTTTTACATACGTTTGTCTGTTCCGTGGATAACTTTACCTCTTTTTCAGAAATAAATCGTTAAAGCTTCGCTGGCGTCATATTTCTTGCAATCCTATACTATTTCCACCGTCCTCCTTGCATCATTCTATTTTTAGGATGTTTTTAGCTTATTTTGGTTCGCACCATTTTTAGGACATGTTGCGGACGGCGTTGTCGGCGCAAATACGTGCCGTAAGTTCGATTCCTCAACCCATCAAAAATATCGAACCAAAATTCACAAAAGTAGGTGATATAGCCATCATTTATGTAGCTGTAATTGTGATAGACGGCAAATAAAAAGTTACTTGATACTTCATAATTGAATGGCCCGTCCTCACTGGTTGTGCGGGCCTCAGCACAATCTCCACTTTTTGGAGATTTGCTGGTTAGGCCATTGTAGTTCCCTGGAATCCCGAGGTCAGCCTGACCAAAGTATGCTCCAAGTCTTCACCATCACAGACAGTCGCCATCCTTGTCGATCAGAGAGAGATTTGCCACCATGAGACTTTGATATCAGGACGGTGGTGGATCCTGGTATTGGTTTACTCTTAGCCAGGTTTTTTGATGGAAACGCCGGACTCCTTCTCAGCTTGGGAGACCCTGCAAGGTGATGAATCCCCTGCTGTACGTCGCAGTCCGACACCCAGGAACACCTCTCAGCTATGATGAAGCGGTAAACCGTTGGGAGGAAGAAAAAGTTAACATTGTGATTTCAACTACAGCCTGAGCTTAACTGGGTTTAATGCTGAATTGGAGTCCCCAGATCAATTCCGTTGACGGGTTATTTTTGATGGCACTGATCGATAGAAAACTAGCCTGAGAGAGGCGAAACGAAAGAACCGCATGGTTTGGTGGTGAACCTGTTATGCTGCGCAAAGGTTAATAGTGCATTCGATCGCCTCTGCGAACCCTTGCTGTTCAGAGTTTTGCAAATATCTCAGCATTATTGCTAACAGTTTTCTTCCATCATTCATCAATATGTTCTCGAGTCCACAAAAAGTCTACTGAACTAGCATTTTTTGATTAACTAAACTAAATCCTTATGCAATTTTTGATCTTACAACAGCGATATAACACGTCAAGGTGGAACAGATATCCAGTAAATTTCTTTCAGTTGTTTATCAACAATGAGTGGGTAGATGCTGTGAGTAAGAAGACGTTCGAAACGTTCAATCCAGCCACCGGCGCTCTGATTACGAACGTTGCCGAGGGCGATGTGGCGGACGTGGATAAAGCTGTTAAGGTCAGATCTTTAGGATATTTGATTTTTTGGGGATCCCGAAGTTTGAAAAAATGGGTGCAGTTTATGACTCTCACCAATACGTTACGTAAGCACTTTTTTTTACTGGAGTGTTTTGGTCCATCGTCATGTTCAGTGTGTTACTTGCCCGAATGATGTGGAATTAGAAGATTCGTCTTTTATCCTTAATTTTTGTTCGGTTGTGAAATCCTAATTGTAGTATCGGCGAGTTCATGTGTCTTATGTGTCGACAGCGAAATTTCAAGCGCTATGAAAAGTTGGAGAGGCGCGTGTAGAGCAGTGGTCGGAGACGCCCTGCAATACACATGAGATCGATCTCGCGCCCAAGGATCACCAACCCTTCCATCCTTCTAGGTGAGCAAGTTGGTGCCACACTTGTCTGGGAGGATAGCAGCACTGGCTCGATACATCGATAGGCCACCGCGAGCCATTGTAAAGGACAGATATGACTTCAATCACCTGCAGCGATGCCGAATGAAGTCGAATGCATGGCGCATTCTTCAGAGATTGAAAAGCGCCTAGAGTTTTATTCTTTTCCTTAAGAAAAGGTGAGAAAAGTGCAGCTGTACGCATATTATGTACTATTTAGTGGTTATGGACAGTTTATGAATCATAGATACGATCTCTTTCGCAAACAACTGTATAAATGTTTCATGTCATTCTGTTGGTTTTTCTGAACTAGTTTTCTTCAAGTGTTCTGGATGATTACTTTCCGGTTTCTAGGCGGCATCGAATGCATTCCGCTTAGGTTCTCCGTGGCGCCGTATGGATGCCGCAGAGCGTGGCAATTTATTGAACAAGCTCGCTGATCTCATGGAACGAGATAGGGTTATACTTGCGGTTAGTTAGAGAGTTGGGTGCATCTTAGACATTTTTGGTGCTAATTTCGTATTGATTTCGTTTTGAATATCAGTACTGTAAACACAACGCTTAGAACGATGCAATGGCGCTATTGAGGTGAATTTTAGTCTTTGGAAACACTCGATAACGGAAAGCCTTACTCTGTGGCATATACTGCTGATTTGCCGTTATCTATCGCATGTCTGAGGTAAGACAGTATGGCGTTTGTGTTCCACTTACTTATTTGTGGTTCTTAAGAAGTTTGAAATGATATGGAGAGATACTTAGCGGAGATCACATTCTTTTCTCATGGATCTATATTTTGCGATAATTCTAGACTTGTTTGGTCAAGAGGCTACTTTGCGCATAGAAATATTAAATGTCAATATTAAAAGCAAGCAAAAAATATTTTCTATTTGTCGACATATATGAGAACGTTGTTCTCCTTCTCTCAATTGCTTGACTTATTGCGAGGTACTCCACATACTACGGTTTTGATAGTGCGTTCTATAATGCACAATTAAGACCTCTTATACCGTGCAGTAACACTCAGCTTCATAAAATTTAGATTAAGGGAAGAAGAGTAGTAAATTCGAAATTGTGGGATCGGACAACGGTCCTCTGTCTTTTCCATTGCATTCTTCTTCGAGACCTGGTAATTCCCAGGAACCTCTCGTTTGTTCTGGTTTATTTAATTGGTTCATCATGTTCACCTCTCTCTGAAGACATTAATGGCTAAGGAGACATTCGTTATATTGAAGCAAACTGGAGCATTAAAAAACGGATTCGTTTTCCATGCATAAATTTCTCTTTAGGTTGAACCGAAGGCCATCGTTACCATGTGCACAATACATGCTTCGCAGGCTAATGCTTGGTATTATAAGACTATTGTGATCAGCAAGTAAAGAACAGCATGGCAACTAGGCATCATTCCCCAGTTTTGTTAGAATTCTGCATAGTAGTACTGCGTAGTGTTGACAAGATTATATTGCCTTGTGGAATCCTCTTTACGGCAATAATAATGTCGTTGTAAAATGATAAAATTCTGGTGATGAAATTAGTGTAGTTAGGTTATAAAAGACTAATGTGTATCCCATAGAGACAGCCTCCTGGCAGTCCTGTTCAAGATGACTTGAGTGGGCAGTTTGAAAAACGACAAACAGCGGAAAGATTAGGCGATAGCTGTAGATGTTTAGTAGGTACTCCTTTTGACGCAACGTCACAATCGTAATGACTCTCAGTTGACTCGAAATCCTGCTTTTCTATAAATAAAGTGTAAGAAGCGGATCCATCCAGGCGTAAGAAGTCACCTCATTATGAGATGTGGTTTTTTTCAACGTTTACCCGTTTAATCCCGTCACTGAAAAGTGTTGCACAGTTGTTCGCCAACGTGATGGCATGACGTATTTTGGTGCATGGAAATTTTAGGACGAATTACACATCCTGTTCGCTTTGAAACAGTTACAAAAAGAGTGGTTGTCTCTCTATGTAAAACTATTCAGCCTATCCCAAGACTGACTTTCTTTCAACCTTGCCGTTGATCAGTAACTCACTGTCTTTCTCGATGAGCAAAGGTGTAGAGGATTATTGATAAATGCTGTAATACCAAATTCGTGTTTGCTCATCAAGAAAGACAATGAATTATTGAGCATATGATTGCCCGGGAAGGGCGCGTGTAGCGCAGTGGTTGGAGGTGCCCTGCAATACACAGGCTCACCAAGACTTTCATCCCTCCGGGGTCGGGAAATTGGTACCAGACTTATGCAGGAGGATAGCAGTAAAGGTCAAATATGAATTCAATCACCTCTAATACTGAATGAAGTCGAATGCATGGCGCATCCCTCATGATCGATGAACGCTAAGAGCGTTATCCTTTTAGGGTTATCCGTTTGTGTGAAACTGGGGTAGTTACCTGAAGCGTCTTAACAAATTATGCGTGCTGCAGGGCAATTTTCATCTCTGCTGTTCTTCTGCTTGCATAATGCTCTGCTTCGTTCACGTTGAGACTCGTATCCGTGGTTCACAACTCGTATCAAGCAACAAGTGTTACTGTTTAATGTGAAAGACAAACGTATCTCGTTCCTGGTTTATCATGAAGTCCCTTACATCTTTTTCTCCCTTTGCACTGTTCGCATACATCTGTTATTGGCTGTTCTCATCACATGGATGAGCCAGCAATATGCGGAGTGTGCTCATATTCCTCATTGATGTGTTAGTAAAAGTCTCCACCGCATTTTTTTTCACGTGATTCATGTTGACATCTACAGCGCGGATACCAGCACTTCTTGCATTCCGTTATTTTCTTAGCATCCATCATCCACGAATATCTCAAAACTTTTTCCGTGTGAGTTAAATTACTGGTTGAGGGTTGTTTTTTACGAATGTCGCAGAATGCTGGTCGACTCGACTCGCTTTCGAGTCCTGGAATAGTTTTACTAGAACGCTGGTGCTTGAATTTGAAGGAGAGAGTTAAGCCCAAACAGGTATGATAGCAATTTCCCGCATCGGAAGGATGGGAGACTTGGGGATCTCGGAGCAGCGTCGAACCAGCTCTATGCTCGTGAAATTGGGATCACCACTACGCTACCATTTTAGTTTTAGTTTTCTATTCCATTTTAGTTGCACTAAAATAATTCTGAAATATGATAAACGGTCGCAATGACTTGAATTGATGATTTATGAGAAAGGTTGTTCGACTGGCTTAAAACGACTTTTTCTAACTACACTCATTTCTCTGCACAATCATCCGCTCAAATCGTTTCCAGTTTCCCTTTAACACCTTAGATAGTCATACAGTTCCGCTGAGGTCCATTCGGATTCCTTCAGGTGCGCATAGTTTTCTTGAAAACCTAGTAAACGTATACAACTACATTACATCGTTGTTATGATAGTCCTTGTTAACGATTCTCATTCTAACCATTCTCACATAAATGGTTGCTGTGACTATCTAAGAATATATATCTGCTGTCCTACAGGTATTATGCAGGATGGGCGGATAAGAACCATGGCAAGACGATCCCAATTGCGGGTGATTATTTCACGTATACACGCCATGAGCCAGTTGGAGTTTGTGGTCAAATCATTCCGGTGCGCTTATTAAGAGGTTTTTGTTTCCATCGCTACAGTAATAAATTAAATTGAAGTTTTTAAATCATACAGTATGTATCTATGTGACAGTCCCATGCCTATAGATACGTAAATTTTTAACATTCCGTTCTCAGTGGAATTTCCCTCTTTTGATGCAAGCTTGGAAGTTCGGTCCAGCATTAGCGATGGGAAACACAGTAGTTATGAAATGTGCAGAGCAAACTCCATTGTCGGCTCTGTATGTGGCCAATCTTGTTAAAGAGGTATGTATTTCCCATACATTTAAGGAGTAGTTTGATTTTTTGTTTTCTACGTAGCAAATCACAGGCAGGATTCCCTGAAGGAGTGGTGAATATTATCCCAGGATTTGGGCCAACTGCAGGACATGCTATTTCTTGTCACAAGGATGTCGTCAAGGTGGCATTCACAGGTTCCACCGAAATTGGACGTGTGGTTATGCAGGCAGCTGCAGAGAGTAATATCAAGAAGTCGGTTTTTTTATCGACCAGCGTATTTGTTCCTCAATACCAAGGATTGTCTCTAAATGTACACCCCTTTGTAGGATCACACTCGAACTTGGAGGGAAAAGTCCTAACATCATATTTGCTGATGCTGACCGTTAGTCTTTGCAGTGCGAAAGACAAAATATGTAACGTGTACGATTTTTGACAAAGTCCAAATTTCTTCAAACTTTTAGTTGATAAAGCTGCTGAGCAAGCTCATCATGGTCTGTTCTTCAACCAAGGTCAGTGTTGCTGCGCTGGATCTCGTGTTTTCGTAGAGGGAAAAGTACGCTTATAGTATTCTTACTAAACGGTTTTATCGAGTTTTCGAACCACTTTCAGATCTACGATGACTTTGTTGAAAGGGCAAAAGCGCTAGCTGAAAATCGTGTGCTTGGAGATCCATTTGATTTTAAAACAGAGCAAGGACCTCAAGTTTGTTTTTACTTATTCCCTTTTTTATTCATCTGAAACTTCTGTTAACCTAAAATCTTGGAACCACAGAGACCTTTACATTAAGATCGACGGCATGCAACTGAACACAATCACTCGCTATGTTGAGTCCGGAAAGACTCAAGGTGCACAGCTTGTGACCGGTATGATCTCTATACATTAAACATGAATTCAAAGAAAAAGAAAACAAAAATGGGTTCAATAACGTTGGCTCCTTTTGAAAATCGGGTTTTCTCACCCAGTTTATCCATTCACCGAGTGAACATTTATGTGCTTGTATCGATGAAGTGCACGACTTTTTATCCGTCGCCCACAAGCTCGTTGCAGGCAAGGTTACTATGGTTATCAAAAGCTTACTAGGTCTGTGCTCAAATATTTCGAAATGTAAAGTGATGAACTGCAACCACATGACCGGTATAATTTTCTTCTGAAGAGCTTTTTCAAACATTTTTTCAGGTGGTAAGAAATGGGGAGACAAAGGTTACTATTTCGAGCCAACTATATTCAAAAATGTTCAGGATGAGATGACCATTGCTCAGGAAGAGGTGGGATTTTGTGGCCACGTTTCATATGTCATTATAGCTTACAACGCTTTTGTTAAATTTACGGAGGTGGACTAGAACAAGATGTTCTACTTATTTAACTGCAGACCGTTGTTTGGTTTCGGGATTCTTTGAATGTAGTGGTTCTTCACTTTCTTCTTCTTAAGATATTTGGTCCTGTAATGTCTGTGCTTCGTTTCGATTCCATGGATGATCTTGTGAACAAAGCTAATAATACAGTTTATGGATTAGCTGCTGCTGTGATGACGAGCGATATTGACAAGGCCCTTTACGTGGCGAACAACATCCAAGCGGGAACTGTTTGGTAAGCTGTCTGTGTAAGAGTTCGGGCTTTTGAGAAACTTGGAAGCTATAGGAATGCTTAGCAATCTTGATATTTATTGTAGTTTTATATATGTCTTACTTAATATTAAGGGTAAACTGCTACGATGTGTTCGATGCAGCAGCACCATTCGGAGGATACAAACAATCTGGTGATTCCTTTTTTTCCAAAGTAAACCCTCAAAATATGCGTACAAAATAGTATGTAGAGATACCTTGTAATGCACATAGTTAGTGGTTCTATTCAGCTTGCTCCATTCAAAACCGAGAAAAAAAAAGACAGAAATACTGACTTGATAAGTTTTTTTTCATTCATGAGATACGATGTTGATAAAGACACTTTATATGGCTAACGTCTCGGCACCTTCGCCTTATTCAGAGCTGAAGTGATCTATGGCGATTGACCACAGTTGTTACTTCTTTTGATGTGGATTGTTCAAGATTCCATCAAGTGAAATCCAGTGGTGCACTACCCAAATGAAGTAGCCTCACTTGTTAGTGCTTTTTTGTACAGGGCGGTTGATTATACTGATTGTCCGTTGTTGACACTGAATTGATACATTGGTGGGCTCTATAAAGCATTCTATACTCCAAACGTACATGGAATCACCTCCACCATGTTTAATGAAGTCAAATGCCTTCGAACGTTGCTAAGTGGATAGATCACCGCCAAACCTTTTAACTTTTAAATAAGGCGTCAAGTAAGACATACCGAAAGCATGTTCCCAGGTGAGTATTGTTTTTTCAAAAGTTACTTGCTTCTATTCCTCTTAGGAAATGCAATATAACCTCTACTACATCCTCACTGAATCTAATTGCGACAAATATTGAATGCAATTATCGAATGCTTATATGAAAATTGTCGTCTAAGTAGTTTGCTCCCTCGAATTCTCAGAAACTACCAACTGGCTGTGATGAAGATTTGGAAAGGTTTTGCTCTAGCACGGCAGTCCCAGCATTCTGGGGAAAACTTACTCGACCTACTTTGAACGATATTCAAAAAAGCAGAAATTATCAAGCAGCAGTCGAATAGACACGCAGAATCCGATGATCTTAGTTGGATACGGGTGACAGTTGTGATCCACACGATACGTGATTTCGGACCGTGTGGAAAGAAATTGTAAAAAACGAATTCAGTCGGAGTTACATCAACGCCTATAAGCCGATTCCTCATGTGTCTTTTCCCTTTTTTCATTCGAATTAATTAATGAAAAGTAACTGCCACGACCGACTTTCTATTAACCTTGGCATTGATCAAGTGATTTTCTTCGTATTTTTGTTGAGCAAACGCGAGGTGTTACTATTCTTTGTTCACGATTAAGCTGACGTTTCGGCGGATTTCGTCTTCTTCAGAGCCTGAAAAGGTCAAGTTGATAGCAATTCACTCGGCCAGACGCCTCCATAACCAAACAAAGAAACTCCAAACCAAGATTTCAATCACTTTGAACACAGCTTTGCAAACTCACCGCTTCCTATGACGTTTCCACTAAGTATGTCACGTAGAGACCAACCGCACAGAAATCACGTGGAAGTA